>CCAG010002186.1:0-16624 GCA_001077435.1 Glossina morsitans morsitans
TTTTTTTTTTTTTTTTTTTTTTTTTTTTTTTTTTTTTTTTTTTTTTTTATATTCATACGCGTCGTTAGCAAACATGCAAAATTTTTTGTGTTCACATTTTTAAATAAGAAACTACAATATGAAATTAGATTTACATTTCGTACACACTCTCCCCTCAGAATAATTGCGGAGCAACTCTGTCTTGCCGGCTTTGAAAACAAGAAGCTACTGCTGTTTGCATTGCTAGGGCGATATCGTAATTAACTATAAGACGACAATTTTTATATTTTCACTTTACTTGACTTAACTGAAAAACCATTTAGCTAAAATGTTTTCATTTCTGTGTGTGTTAAGCCTAAAAAGTTATTATGTCAGGATTTGCCGCCCCTTTTTACTAACAATTTACTGGCCTAAAACAAACCTTTTCACAGCAAATTAATTATTTATGAATAAAATCAAAACGAACAGGATTGAAATCGAATTTATAGAACGGGGGAGATAGGGAATAGTAATAGGGCGGATAATTTACCTGATTTGCCTATGGCAGTAGCGAATAAAAAAGGAGATAGAATCATCTTTAACTTACTGTTGTAAGTGCCCAATCCAATCTCAAATGTATTTAGCTATTCCGGCTTCCAGCTTCTCGATAGAGTGCCAAGCTAAACCAGTCTGTCGAAAAAGTTGCAAGCAGAACGAAAAATAAAGTCTGGATTGGAAATCTGCTTTTCTTTGATTTAACAGATTCGATATTCCCGTTATCACTGGAACGATTTCAAGTCGTTGGGTCGCCTTTATCGTAAGAAATCGAGAATTAAGTCCAACAAAACAGTCGTGTCTGCAACAATGAGAAGTTAATGTACTTTAATGTCATCGTCTTTCCTAAGATTGGTGATACGCTACTCTTTGGAATCAAATTGGTTGGCATGGCGGAAATAATTTTTTTGTTTTGTGTTATGCCAAAGAATATCCTTAAGTATATAGAAATCGAATCCCATTTTCGTGAATTAAAAAAAATTTTTTTTTGTTCCTTTACTTTCTTGTTGATTATAAATAAATCAGTGTAATAATAAATAGGTTAATTATTATAGTTATCACTTCTCTTTGTAACGCCAAAAAGTACGGACCAGAGACACCATAGAGAATGGACATTTTTACTCAGCGTAAAATTCTCAGCCGTCCGTCTGTTCGCAAGAACAGAATTAGAAATTTTTATTCTTGTCTATATATCCTCACTTAATAGCCACAGATCGAGTGACAGTTCATTAACAGTGCTTCCGGCAAACGACATAAGTAAAACTTAAAACTCGTAAGATTTTCAAAAATTAAAATTGAAAATTGAAACTTAGCACATATATTCTCAGGCGATAGCCATAGGTTAAATTGAAAAGGAAGGCGATGTGCCCGCAACTATATGCATTATAGCCAAGCAGCTATAATTGGCATCCTATATTTAGCTAAATCCGCAACGATAATTTCGTAAGACCAGCAATAAGACTTAATCTCTAAACTATATATATATATATATATATATATATATATACATTTATTATGTAATTTGTACAGTTCCGATCGCGGAATTTTAATGAGAAAACCTTCGAATCATGAAAGAAAGTTCTATTTGCATTAGACAACCCATCGAATATTCACTAAATTCCGGAAATGGGTGGAAACTTAGCATTCGTGTTGCACACTCGCCTCATACGGATGTAGGTATGTGGCAACTTCCCCATCACTTTTACGCCAGGAAGCCAGCAAATAGGTTGACGGACTAGTCACTGTAATATTCAAAGTCACTGTAAATATTCTTTTTTCTACGCTATTTTGACTAGCATGTGTTTGTGTGATTGCAAGCAATGAACATCAGCTTACTTAACATAGCGTTTTCGAGTCTCTATCACATATTTCTGAATATTAAAAAACGAATGACGTTAATTCCTGTTTATGAAGAGCAAATTTATTGAAATATCTTAAATAATATTGATTCTGGCAGATTGAAGAAGCGTTACTTTATCTCAATTGCCAATGTGTGTAAATGTGAGCTGGACGAATGACTTGCATATATGAATTTTGCAAAGTCAGCACTTTTTTGGCCGCAAGATTTTTTTTTGCATTACTAGAGCGATCATTCTAAAAAAAATGACTTCTCCAAAATAGCACGTTCTGGTGGCGTCACTTATGGATGAATGTCTCTGTTGCAAAGTTACGCCCTTTACCGACATTCTATTAATCAATCATGGCAATCGAACGCGCAACAGCCAAGTTAGAACGTTGTAACCGACATGGTTTGCATCGGTGCAAGCAAGGTGTTTGGATGAGCTCGGCATCGGCATAACGCTTTCGTCTTATCGGTAGACACATTTTTGTCTCGAACAGGGGGAAGGTGCACGTTGCTAAATCAGATGAACTTCGCGACCGATAAGTGGTCAAAATGTGATTGTTTGTTAAAAGAATCAGAGACAAGATTGAACTTTCAACGTAATTTTACGTCAGTCAAGAAGACGTAACGCAAGAAGCGTTAACATCCTTCAGAGGGCGAAACTTTCGATTAAAATCAGATAAATTACTATTTTAGACATATTTTACTCCATTCCCACTAATTTCAATGAAGATTTTAGCTAATCTTTGATAAATTCATGCACCGTTTCTACGTTCACTTCAGTTATGGCAAGTTTTGATTGAGCAATACATTCAACATTACTTACATTTTAATAGCCATTCTTAAAGCGAATAAGTCTTTTGTGAATTATACTTGGGAATATTAAGCACAAATGGTTTAGCTTAGTATGCGGCTCTCCATCTGCCACGCATTAATCAAATACATAACATATTATGCCATAATTGAGAAAGCAAGCTCAACCTTTGCTTACGTAATACATGTTACTATCGAATCCCATAATAGACCGGAAACGATCGCAATGCTTAAAATTTGTACATGAGTATATCACTAATTTATTATACCAATCTTCCTACTTTATCTTCCACAATAGACTAATGCAATATTTGATACAAGTAGCAGGGCCATATAGAAAGGACGTTTTCAAATTATGAAACATCATCTCTTATAATATGGCCAGTTGGAGTTCCAAGTGGCATAAGTTTTTTTTTAAAAAAATAAGTTAAAGATAATAATTTTATATATGTGAAAAGGCTCACGTGACTTTTTTTCAAGTGTAATTTTTTATACCCATCACCGAAGGATGAGGGGTATATTCAATTTGTCAAAACGTTTGCAACGTCCAGAAGGAAACATCAGAGACTGCACAAAATGTGTATATTCTTGCATGTCCGTCTATCCGACTGTATCCGACTGTCTACAACAGACATTCTCCTGGCCGCAACGATGAACCTAATTTTGCAGTACCATTGAAACTTCTTGCCCGAAGATTGGTATTGAAAATGGGCCAAATCGGTCGAAGGACACGTCCACAGCACCACGTTAACTGAGAACACCTCTGTTTTTCAAAGGGAATGGACAAATGGTTTTTTGCTCATTACTCGTAGACTATAGCAAATAAATATATAAAAGTTTGAACACATATTCTATGGGCAACAATGTAAATGAAAAATGCGGAAGTTCTTAAATGAAGACTAAGTACTTGGAACTCGCATTCCCATTTTATGTAACAAATGTTTTTCTACGTTACAGTTATCGCTTAACATAGTATAGGGACGAAATAAGATGAAAATGATGTGGTAACCGGAATAAACGAAAGTCCAATGGCGGATATCGATTTACTTTGGATAGATTATGTGGGTCGTAAACACTTGCCCTGCTTACTCAATTTTCTGACATGGATTTGCTTGATTTGAGTCGGAATGATTGCAACTGTCGGATTTGAACTTAGAAAATTACCTTTGGCAGTTACGAACGCTTTATGCGTTTGGACAAATATCGGAAAAGTTTTTAGTAGTAAGCAATGGATACCATTGGACCAACCGGATATGGACCTCTTCTGGTATATGACTCACCATTTCACCATAATCTGCACAGATCATTTAAAGTTCTATTACTTACAAGTAAATAAATCACTCAAAGTTTAAAATGCTTTTGGCACGGCTTTGAAGTACATAATGAGCTGATAACTGACTAACGAATAACGACATCCACAGAAACGATTTTACTTTCCGGCTCCGCTATTATTTATAAACACTTTAATATACTTCCACGTCACATGGGCCTTATTGAGGCTATCTGGCAAACAAACATTTACTTCAGTGAAACTTCTGCCAACTTAATTAATTCCACGTATTTAAGCAATACATATAAGCTACTGCTTTAGTCCTCTCGTCGATTCGTAGTTTTCAAAGACTACTGGCAAACTCTTGCGTCCTAATTTACCCTCATGTTTAATTCTCTGTTTCGCGATTTCCAAGCGAAATTTGGATACTCCTACATCAAATTCATGTCAGGTGGTAAAGTTATGTTGATTTTGTTTTTCTTCGTCTTTATATAGCGTCTTTTTCAGTGCCTTGTTTTGCACAACTTGACTGTATTTCAAGTTATTATTCCTCTTATAGGCACAGCCAATAGACAAATAATTTATTCTACTTTGAAATAATGAATCAAATATTAACTATTTGCCCTCTCTTTTGGTCTGTGGTCTTAGTTGAAACATTATGGAGATCATTTTGTTTTTAAGCTGATGAATGTGATTTTACTAAAAAGGTTTGTTGCAATCCAATTATGATTTCTCGCTTTCTGAAGTTTAAATCTGATAAATTTCGGTTCGGTGTGGACTTGTTGTTTTCTTGTGCTTCCAAATTATTGCAAATTTTTCCTAATCCATTTGTTTTACTGGATTTTCAAACCTTAATAAAGCCGTAAAGCCGTGTCGTAATTGTATCGCATAATTACTATATATATTTTGAATCGCTATAGTATTGTCATTTTACTTTCAGCTACTAGCACTTGGTGCTCTTCTGTTAATTCTGCTTTGGCCTTTTTTTGTTGTTGTTTTTTGGGGCTAATTTTTGTTGGTCCTTCAAGTGAGCTAGGTTAGTGATATTTTTGTGTCATCAAAATCTATTCAATGTCCATTTCTACAAATAAAGCTCTCTTACCCCTTTTTGTAATTCAATTTACGCTTTTCTACTGTTTGCTAGACCTATTGCTGCTTTCGATCTTACATTGTTTTAAGAGTGCACGTTACCATTGCAATTACCTGATCAAGTTTCCCTACTTTTTGTCTGCTGACATGACATGTTTGTTTATGCCATGTCGTGCTAAAAGTGGGCCTGAATCGAATCGCTTCATTATCTGGCCGCTTTGTGAGCAATAGTGCCACACCAAATGTGTTGGTATAACTGGCCGAGCTGCAGACGCAGTCTTAAATTCAACGAAGAAATTACGGTGGTTCTGTCCCGACCGCAGGAAGCGTGATATCGACTATTATAAGCTTTCCATAGAACAAAAAGGGGTGTCTTTGTATTAGATAAGGAACTCACCGCGTTGACTGCGGAACTTGATAAAATTAAGATAATGTTCGATGGGTGTCGCTACTTAGAGCAGTTTGCTTCTCCTGAAAGTTGTGCAAGAGCTACTTGCAGCGTTGCGTAGGGTACTTGACCTCCGTCTTCGCGTAAATCTCATTCATCTGTCGATGTTGCTCACCAGCATTCCCCATTGTCAGCGATAAAACTTGTGGATCTGCCATTGAAGAATCTGGTTAAGGTATCGCATGCTCCTTTTTTGCCTCCAAAGAACATTGGCCTTTCTTCCATCATAAACTTAGCTGACAACGCAAATAGTCCTCGTGTCAGCGGTGCTTAGGTGGCACAGGTGTCTTCACCTAGTGGCGCCATTCAGCCTATATCTCCAAAAAATATTAACAAAAGTAATAAATCCTCCCCTCCGTTTAGCTGTTCGGATGTATCTGCTGGGCAACACGCTGGACAACTCCCACAAGTTGCACCAGCCAGTGCAGTCACTTTCTTTGTTTTCTCCCCAAATCGAAGTTCTGCACCCGTGATTCCTAACGTTCCTAATACGAATGATGTCTGCTTCCCATGAAAGGCAATGTTCTTGTTAAGACTGGCGGGTGACACCTCTGAGGATAACATAAAAAGTTATATTGCTGCAAAAGTCCCGTCTGTCAATTTGAAGGGTGTTAGCATTTTCAAATTGTGTCCATCTCAATGTAAAGCTATCTCGTCCTTTAAGGCGTTAGTTCCGACGGGAATTTTGTTAAATAAACCGATCTGGACAGTTGGATCCTTAATTAAAAAATCTACTCCTCAGGCTCTTCCACCATCAAGAAACTAAATGTTTCTTCAGGCCCAGTAACTATCCATTACCAAATTCAGTGAGCGCGAAGTTTTCCTGTTTGACTTTTCATTGAAACCTGGTTAAAGTCTGATTTACATTCGTTGGAACTTTGAAACAACTCTTTCCAGGTGTTCAGAAAGGATCAATTGAATCGAACTGGCGGTGGTGTCTTAATTGCCACAGCTGCTACGGTCCCGTTCTATTCATGTGAATTTCCTATCACTGTCGACATTGGATTTATTACCATTCGGGCGAAATTCGTCAGTAAACAATTGTATGTAACTTGCTCCTATATTCCCCCAAATGTAGAAATCTCTACTTATAAGACACATGCTGTCCTCATTTGTGACGTGGCCGAAAAAGTCTAAACCTACTCGTCTAGTTATAGCGTTGGGGAACTTCAGTTTACCACAAGTCATGTAGTATAGCAGTAGCCAGATATTTCTGGCTGTATGGTCCCCACTTCAATATCTGCTCAGAGCTATTGTGTTTTTCAATAAATTATTTAATTGTTATGTATATCAATACAACCGTAGTATTAACTGGCAAGCTGCTATATCTTTGCTTTGTGTATTTCCTGGAGATAGTTTTAAATCATTTCAGGCACGACGGCCCGTTAAACGGCTGCAACGTGTCAAATCCAATTTCCTCAAATAAACAATACGATTTTAATAAAACTAATATTTTACTGCTTACTTTAACCTAGCCATTTCTAGATTCGTCCCGATCAGACCATCTCGCCTTCGAAGCAATTGCCTACCATAGTTTAACAAAGGAATTAAATACTACAAAAATAGGAATAACAAACTTTTCAAAAAATTTATGAAAAGTGGTTCGGCTTACGACAATTTCGCCTATTGGGGTGCAAGGCATAGATTTAGTTACCTCACCAATGTTATAGCAAATATCTTCAGTTGATGAAATTCTCACTGCTTATTAAGCTTAAATATTTTTATAAGTTTGTAAGTAAGACTTTCTTGAATGGCTCCGAGTCCTGTGGTGATATTAAAGCCTCAAATCTCTTCGCTGAATAATTTCGAGGAAATTTTGCAACTGCTGATTCCGATTTGTATTCGATTTTGATTCCCAACTTGACCATTTCAGGAAATGATGTGTACATGTTTGAAATGTAGATGTGCGTCTAGGCCTGATGACATTCCATCATGTCTTCTCAAATTATGCAGTGACGGAATATGTGGTGTTTTTTTTTTTATTCAGTCTTTGAAATCCCTTTGTGTTGGAAGAGTAGTTTTCTTATCTCTTAGAGTTTACTTGAGATTTCTAAGCTAAGCTTAAGTCTAAGCTATAACTTACTGATCAAAGGTTACACTTTAATTTGTACATTGAGTCCTCTTTAAGTAAAGGTAGATCGGCGCTAGGTTTCATTAAATGGTATTCCAAAAATCTTAATGATCGTTACATTACAAAAAGGCTATAATATTTGAGTATGCCTCTCTTGTGTGGTCTGTTCCCTATAAGTGTTATGTAGATAGATAGTCAATAGAATGCGTTCAAAAGCAATTCTTGCTGTTTATCCTTGGGAATTTGGGTTGGGACCCCCTTGTCTTCCTGCCTCCTTATGAAAAAAGTTTACTTCTGTTCACCTGAGAAAGGTGGATTTATTCTTGGTGTCTTCTTCTTAATTAAGTTAGTAAATGGTGCTATCGATTTGCTCACATTACTTGGTGAGATCAACTTTAATATTCCGAATCACTTTCTCTCCATAAAGCTTAGTCAATGCGAATATAATTGCGAGCTTCTCAATTCGTTCAGAGTCGTTTGCAGAAACCTTAATGATATCTATCACTTAATCTCAATATTGGACTTTTTAAATTCTATCAAAACAACTATCTTTGACGCGCGCGATTCGTTTATGCTGCATTCAAACTAACTTGCAATCTTAACATCTTACTATGATTCGAAAATTAATTGGCGTTGTTTACTGTTATCGGTTGGGAAACTTTTGCATGTTTGCGATGGCTTGGGGATTCACTCGCAACTCGAATCTGTACCGGCTGTGGGTGTGGCTCTATGCTAAATGTCCACATTCTTTTTTTCTTTCTTGTCATTTTTCTTCTCTCTTATTTATTTATGTATAACTTTTATTCTTCTCTGTTTATACCCACCTCTGTAAGACGGGGGTATACTCATTTTGTTTATTTTCATGATGTATGTAACACCCAAAAAAAAGCTTTAGAGACCCTGTAAAGTATACACATTCTTGATCAGCGTAAACTTCTGCATTGATTGAGCCGTGTCTGTCCGCCTGTGTGGTGTGTGTTTTTGGCACTCTCCCAGTCGCAAAAATGAATATATCGACTTCAAATTTGGTAGAAACATTGAACGTTTCTGCACGCAGGTTGTTATTGAAAATTGGCCAAATTGGTCAGAGCAGAGATGCGCAGTGGAGCAAAAACTGAACGCAACTTCGTTTTTTTTTAACAACATTTTTTGGATTTTGTTAGAAGGTTGAAATATTCCACATGTACTTTACGAAACGTTCTACTCCTTATGTGTAAAAATGGTAAACGTCCGCCATGTCCACACAAAGTTATAAGTGATTAAATTCTGTTTGTTTCACTTTTTTGAGATTTTATGCTTATTTATGATAAGGCAAACAAGACCGAATGTTTACAACCATTTTGTACACTCCTTAAATGAAAATATATTATCTGCCTAAAAATGGGTTACTTTTAAAATGAATATGTCAGACACCGCGGTTAGTTTTTTCTTAATAATACTAGCGATATGGCTATCAAACAGAGGAACTTGGAGAGTAAAATGCGAAACACGCAGTGGTGCGTAAGCGAGATTCGGCCCCCACCGAATAAAACTTTTCTACTTGTTTTTTTCTTTACATCTGTTTATATACTTTGTATTAGTTTTTAACAATAATTAGTATAAGATTTACTTCTAAGAGTCAATTGAATTCAGCTGTTAATTTATTTTAGCTGAGTTTTGTGCCACCTACACCAAAGTAACCATTTTCCAAGCATTCGCAGTTGTGCTTGGCTACATTAACTACAGCTTTGTCTGTTCCAACGCCGATTCTAAAACCACCCCGACTTTCTGCCGGCAAACTTTCATTTTCCATGAATGTTGCCTAATAAGTATACAGTATTTTTTCAAATAATTTGTCAACTGCGGACAAGAGATATATTGGCCGATAAGTTTCCATCGGACTTACATGAGAATCTTATGTTATCGGCATAATTTTCTGCGCTTGAAATATATCAGGACAAGTAAAATCGTTTATAGACTCATTAAAGATGTGGATTTGGTAAAGTACCAGCTACCTTGAACAATCAAATACGAATCTAGGCGATATGTTATCGAGTATCGATGCCTTCCAGTTATCCGAGCTCAAAATCATATCATCGATCGCAGTTGCGTTAAATCACCACAATCTAAATGACTTACGATATCGTGTAACCGATCTAAACGCATTCCAACTTACCCCTGTACCGTTATCAAATTGATTACGTAACTCTTGCTTTGTCCCCAATCTCCAGATCACCAATTATATATTAGCCAGAGTCATCTTTCCGTGTTATTCCAGATTTGGCGTTTCGGCTCAAGGTCTAGTTTAGGAATTTCCGGCATTCGTTAAGCTCATACTGTGTTTTGTACAGATTGTCTATGTAATAATTTTTCATAGTTTTCTTCACAAAAATTTTAATGACTCTGCTTAATCGTTTCAAACGAGCTTTTACATCTGCCACAGGACTTTAGTTTTATCAGGGATGGCAGATTTGCATTTATACGCGGTGCAGCTAGCTATTTTAATAACCCTCTCTTCTTTGTTTGAGCCGCTGCACACGACTCAGTATTCGACAGATACAACATAATTTCCGATCCATGGTTCGAGGGGTTCCCGAATAACGCACATAATGAGAGACCTATGCAAATGAGCCTTTATATGTTATTACAGTCACAGTGAGTATACAAGAATGCTTGACTATCTTTTATTTCATTTTAATGATCAGCAGGACATATGATAATATTACGGTCAAGGAGCTTGTAATCTGTCACATCAGTTTTCACTTTATTGTACAGTTTACTGAAGAGGAGATCTATAGAAGACCCACTTTTAGCTCGCGTTACCAACGATTGGCTGTTTTTGAAATCATAGAATTCCATAATTGCATTAAGCTTCAGTTCATTCCCATTTTTTAAATCGATTTAACCCTGTCTGTCCGCTTTTCCATTAGGCATCTGACCCTGTATTAATCGCAATTTTCAAGATATTTTGTTCGAGTTTGGTACAATGACGTATTTTAACCTAAAGGCGATATTTAGAAAAAATACAATAAACCGAATGGAGACAACATCCCATACAATGCCATAATTTGAATAATCGTTATGCAAAAAAAAAATGTTCCCGCATGATGTGAACATGAAAAAATGTTGAGACGAGACATGGTGGGTTGATGCCATCTTTGCAGCCCCCTTTGCAGTAGTGATTAACGTTATAAACGTTTATGGTCACTTTGGACCTCATTGGGTTTGTTGGGTTTGTTGGGTTTGTTTTTAAGACTGTCTCCCATAGAAGACTGCTCACTAAATATAAACTTGAATATGACATTGAGGCCAAGACAATTTATTTACAATTTGCTACAATTATACAGGTTATATAAAGCAAGGCTGTGCCCGGTCTGTTTTGCCCGAGTGCAAAGTGTTTAATTGTTGTTTGTTGTTTTTTCCTATTGAAAAACTCATTTGAAAAGAAAAATTCATATAAAATTTTTAGTATAAAATATCGATTATTTTCGTTAAATTATTTATTAATAACTTTTGATTATAGGATTAGAAATTGATTAATGTTTCTCTATATATTTATATCTTATATATTATTTCACTAGTGATCAAGGCCAGGTCGTGCTCGTCGCAAACGCTTGCACTATTAAAAAAAGTTACTTGATGAAATATTACAAAATTATTTTGATTGGCTTAGTGCGAGAAGGTGCCGTTGCCTTTCTAAAGTGCTTGAACTGCGAAATATTTGTTTATTTTAATCTGACTGCACTAATATCACACTTTTATTTTGGTTTTTCGCTTGGTAATTTAAAGCTCTGTTTATACTTTCCGTGCGCTCTATTATAGTGTTTATTTTGTCTTTTATTTAATTGCGAATTTTTGCATTTTTTCTCTATCTAAGTTGCATAATCCTTTGATTTTTTTTTCTTGTGTTGCACATTATTATTATTTAGTTTTTTGTTTTACGTTGTACTGTCCTTTTTCTTTCTCTTCATAAATTGTGCTTGTGTGCATTTTTTTACTGCATTACTGCATTTACTCGTTTTGACTCAGTCTCCACTTATATATAACTTTGTTTACTTTCACTCGGTACTCTCTATTGATTTCTTACATTAACTTACCTTAATTGTTGCACAACTTGTGCTTGTTTTTAATACTGTTTTTTCTTCCTCTTTTATACTTCATATGCTTGTCTTATTTTGTTCGCATTTTTTTGTTATAATAAATGTGTATAACTATGTCTGGCCCCAGTTGATCATTCATAATATATTGATATAACCTATTGTCCAGTCAGTAGAAATTTCACCAGGGTATCTACTCAAACTAAACTAAAACCGCTTTTTCGGTGTAAGAAAGAGTGTTATCTGTAATATCTATTTTCTCTTACTCCTCTAAGCAAATTAATCGTTAATTATTGATTCTAAACTTAATGTCCTCCATTCCCGTAGCACCTTTCTTTTTATAATCTCTGTTCCTCCGAGACACTCTGAAGCATTTCTCAATTTTCGTGAGCGCCGTGTGTTGACTACGGGGACATCTCGGTCAAGAAGTAAGACTGTTGCTGGCCTTACTGGCTGGTGTCCCACTTCTACAAGTATTGGGTTTGTCAATAGAAATAATCTTAGACTATAATCGCCTCTTTAGTTTGCCTTACGAGTTTGTTTACTTTAGATGAAGAAACTAAACTGAAAATTCGGAAGTTTCCATACCAATACTTTATTTCCGATTTTTGTGTTATTGCTTTATACAAAAGATATCAAAGACTTTGCCCGGCGATTGTTCTTCTTCTAGTTATTGTTACTTCTGCTAATCCCGTTGCTGTTAAATTGATAGCACTTGTGTTAAGAAATTTTTAAAAATTCTCTTTTTCCTCACTTTTCCGGCGACGATTAACGTGACGTTGTCTGTGCTGATTTAATAAAGTGTTTGATAGAATACATCATTTATCATTTATTTCAGTTGGACTTCCATAGTGCTTAATAAAGAAGACTACAATCCAGGTTCTTATGTATACTGATAACGGCAACTTGCTTTCCTCAGAAATTCGACAATTATTTTTGTTTCATTTAAATAACGTAAGTCCATGGTGTAACTTAACCTTTACGACGCTACATTTAATGAAAGAAGAAAATAGGCTTTCTCTTGAATATGGTTCTGTTGTGTTGTCTCCGTGTTGCCACTAATATTTTCGATATTACTCTTGCCATTGAGTAATCTTGGTTGGAATACCGTGCTATCTTTTGTTTTACCCTCTTACAACTATAGGCCCAAACCTATTGATTTAACTCATCTGCAAAAACTTTGATTCGCTTTATCTACTTAATAGTTCACTCACTTTCTTGAATGAAATTAACTATAAACACCATTGCGAGTGAATTTCTTAGTCTGCAAACGCTAGCTCGTCCCGTAAGCAATGTTCTCTTCCTCATTATACGTGTCGCATAGCTCAGGGTCATATACATATCTACTATCATCACTTTCAAAATTTTCTTCTTCATCTATTTCAGATTATTAGTACTTACAATTACTTACTTACTTACTTACTTACTTACTTATTAATGTCCCGTACAGAGCCAGTGCTCGAACTTGAATGATGGTTATTTTGCATCTGCATAAAAGAAACTGTACATAAGTACAAGACGCGTTCCTAGATTACAACCAAATGACATTTTTCTCGAAAACTTAAAATTAATAGGAAGTTCGAGATTCCAATGCAGATAATTTCATAAAATTTCTTATATATTCTAGAGGTCCAAAGACCGCTCACCGGTAAATTACATACAATTATCAGGAGAAACGAAAGGAGAAGAGAGATAGATAAAAATGAAAAATGAAGTAGCAAAAGACATGCACTAAGCTCAAGAAAAATAAAAATCTGGAATCTAACAATTTTGATTAAAATCTGAAAAGCGATCATTTGGCTTCTCTGGTAGGTTTAGTGTCAAATACGCCTCTACTTCAATGTGAGTACAAGATCTTTCGTTTTTTATAAGTAAACGAATCAACAATTAAATAAACGAATTTATAATACGTAAAAAGGGTCGTCTAGGTCTACCTTCAAATAACACAACTCATATATACTTGAACAATTTAAGATATCGTGACGCTCTATCTGCCAAATGATATGTACGAACTTGTCACAATATTGTCGCACTAATTAAGATAAATTGTTAAAATCTAATCCGTACGTTGCTAATGTCATTCTGTAGACCAAGATTAAAAATGCGAATGATCCGCGAACAAGCAAGCTTCTGATGACTGAAAAAAACCAACTAATATAGATAGCATTTATTTAGTATTAACACGCATTTAAAATGTTTAAAAAGGTCATGCGAAAACTATATGCCGGCAAACTGTCAATAGTTTTCAACCAATCAACGCTTATCTTTTATGAATTACTTTCGTGACATCTTCCGTTATTATCTTGATGAATATCGTAAAGAAATGAGAAATCTTGAGAGGTAAGTAACTTCAAACGTTTCCGTCAACAAGGAGAACAACAACCCCATAAATTTGAAATGTGTTCTTAATAACTAAACTAAATTTCAATTCAGTTAAATGGAGCCCTTGAATTTTATATGTATTCGAATATATTTCATATAATCAATCAGTCTGGAAAATATAAAAATTTGCTGATCGCTAAATTCTTTTTTATATACACATATAATTTTAAGCTGCGGGCATTCAAAAGTATGTCATATATTTTTTAGATGAAAAAAAAAGCCGAAATTCGCCATAGGATAAGTATATTTTTCTTATATATGTTTGTTGTTTAGAATAAGATTCAATTTGATTGTTGTTGTAGGCATTTTTTATTAATGTTAACAGCAAAACTAAAATTTTATATAAAACAATTTCTACTTATGCACATAAAGTTTTATACATATCAACAATACTGTAGATGTAAGTTGTGTTAAATTTGTCATTCTGTTTAGAATATTCAGAAGCGTGTTTATGTGCATTTATATATAATATGACATACATGGCATATCGAACCCATGAAATGCGGGAGCAATGTCGACTGTTATAGCACAAAGGAAAAATGTGATCTTTCTTGCACATGTACACACGTACACACACACACACACACACACACACACACTTACATACATACTTTTAACATCATCAACACCTTACTCCATTTAGAATAGCACGTAACATTCATTCTATGCATTAGAAATACCAAATAGACGGAGGTAGGTGATTAAAATCTGGCTTACAATAGCAGTTTGATGTTGTTCTTGAGCTTTATCTTACTAAGGAAGAAAGGATCATCGCATCGACTCCAAAAAAACAAACACTTGTAAATCGATCTGGTTATATCGTTATATGCTCATGCCTGTCTGCTGTTCCAGTTCTCACGTTCCCCAACCTTTTTTTTTTTTTCTTTTGCTTAAATCGTGTATGCATGGTTAGTTGATGTAAGCCGCTGGACTTATTATTTGAAGGCTGTAAGTAATTTAAACTTCGACAGACTACTCTTGCCCAAAACCTAGTTCAGAGATTGATTAGTGGGAGATCTATGGTTTTCTTCTCACTTTATTTTATTCGAAATGAAAATTATGATCAAAATATAGAAAGAGTCGTTTATAGACGAACGTGGTACCTAAAGATAGGGAGTATAATTCGCCTGGCCCATTAAATTATTTTTGTTGCTATTCCTGTTTTTCTTCGCTTCATTAAAAGATATTTCTGTCACAAGACGAAAACTTAATCAAATGTGTTGCAAAGAGTAATATTTAATTTAGTTTCCGATGATGGTAATGGTGGTGAAAATGAAAATGTTAGGATGCAACGGAATTTTGGCATCATAGCCAAAAGTATTATTGTTAACCAAATGCATGCATACGTTTGCATACATACATCGACAAGTGATTTTTCTTTCACTTCGCAAAAGCTGTTCTCATAGGTTTGCAAAACTCGAAAACTTTTGCATGGGCCTCAATCTGTGTATGATTGCTTGGGGGTCCTTCTAGTTGGTTTACTTCGATTTTCCATCACTACCACTATCATCGCTGCCACCGCCGCCATCGCCTCTACGTCTATGCATCGCGTTTCTTTGTTTTAATTTTCTATAAGAGAGTGTGTAGGCCATTCTCAAAGTAAATGCAACAACACCAACATCAGACAACAAAGTTATGCAACATATCCAACATATATGCATTTGCGTAAATGTGTGTGTGGATTCGTATGCTATATATATATGTGTGTATGTATGTGTCTTTCTTAACTGCTGAGGCCTCTACTTTAGTGTGTGCGTGTATGTTTATATGTATGAGTGTAGATATAGCATTGGTAAGCGAAACTAACGGTTATAGTTATGTGTGTATTGTATGTGCGCACATTTCCATATACGTATATGCATACGTAAGTTAAGTGCCGGTTAGTTTGTTTGGCGAAACCCCAGCCGAACTGTAGAATATCCAGCTATACGAATGTGTATGTTTCATATATATGTAAGTAAGTATGCATATTCGCATATTGTATTAGGAATTTGAGTGGGCATTTTATCAATACTATCGCAAAGTGACGTAGCTTCTAAAGTAAAAAAGAGAAGACACCAGCGAGGCTTGTATAAATTAAATTTCATAATACGACTTAAGAACTACACTTAGGACTTTTTTCAGGATTTCTACGATCGCGATGCCGGCTATGGGATCTCACGCAAGAACGAGTTAGGGAAGATAAAAAAATTAATGCAAATGCGAATGAAGTCATTGAGCATTTAATGGAAGTAAAAATCAATCGGTCTCAGGTTCGCATACAATTATCAGATGTAAAATTGTTCCTCATTCAGGTCTCTTCTGAATAGAGAAATGTCAACCAAATTGAAATGCATTTTTCATGATCCATCATTCGTGCAGATCTGCAACAATAACTCGCGCTTTTTTTAGAAATGCTATGCTTCATATTCAGAGCATATCGGTTATACTCATTTTCCAATTATATAATGATGACGATGCTTATGCGAATTATTTAATTTGTAAAAATTCTTTTAGTTTTTCGCTCGGTGACAATGGAAATGAAAAAGTAATTGGGTTTTCGTGAAAGGGAATTTTAAAGTTTTTCGCCGTGTATATAATATATATATACATATATATATATATATATATGCATGTATGT
>CCAG010002187.1:0-27550 GCA_001077435.1 Glossina morsitans morsitans
TATATATATGTATATATATATATATATATATATATATATATATATATGTATATGTATATATATGTATTTGTATATATGTATATATGCATGTAGATGAAAAGAGGAAATTTTCAAACGAAAGATTTAGGGGTAATATTTTGTTCTTTGTGTGCACCGATGGCTAACGTGTTTGACTCAATATTCGTTGCTGTTGATGCCTTAGCATCAGAGAGCTTGCCTCCTGCTAAAGCAATCGCTATAGTTGATATCCACCTTCCTTAACCCGGCATCGTCGTCGTTATGAAGTGATGCTTACTTGGTCCTCTAGTTGGTGCCCATGTCTCGTGTTAGTATACGTACATATAACATGTACGTCTGTTTGTGGCATTGTATGCATGCATATTAAATTGATTCGAATGATGTTCTCGTACGTTTCAGTGAGCGAAATATTCACAACGTACATACCTGCATGGTTAACAAACGTTTCGTTTAGAAATAGGCGGAGTTATCAACGTTTTCAAGTTTTTATTATAAAAATGCAACACATTTCACCAGCACTCGTATACGGACGATCACATAGAAAACTTCAATTCAATCATATATATATATATATATATAAATATATATACGTACATCTACCTCATACCATTTCTCTTATTTTCTCATTTTTATGCTACCATGCAGACGAACTTGTATTAGAAGCTATTGATTTCATAGATTTTTTCCTTCGCTCTACACACTTCTGTACACGGATATGCAAGCATACAAAATATATTTGTATCAGTGTGTATGCACTTATGTTTACGTATGTGTGTACGGTATGTGCTTATAAGTGAAAGCATAACACATATACATGCACTTATACATATGTGGTTATAGAAAAATTATTACTTTACTGAGTGTTGCTAAAATACCGAGATGATGGTGTCTGTTGTTGTTGTTGTTCTTGTTGTTCACAATATGTGTATATATATGTATGCATTTATGTCGTCATACGATGACGACTATGTTGTTGATTATGGCGGTGATGGTTACGGTGGTGGTGCAAATGAAATTGATGAAGGTTAGGGTGTCGTTAACGTTATCGGGTCTAGTACTTACACTTGAATATCGTTACCGGTACCATAGACATCGTTCGTTGTCTATGCTGCCGTTATGAAGGTAAAAGCGAGACATTTTTGCTAATGCATTGATTAAAATTGAATTTTTAATTAAAATATATGTTGTTCTTGTTTCCGTTGTTGTATTTCTGTTACTGTGCGCTGTACTTGCTTCTGTTCTCTCGTAACTTTTTTCAGTTACACTCTGTTTGGATTAAACATTTCAGTAGATTTTTTTCTTTTTCTGAGTTTGTTTTTTTTTTTTTTTTATTCACTCCTTAAGCGGTTTATATTAAAAAATTCTATATGTTGAAGCACACAACATTTAAATATTCAAATCATTTCATGCTTGTTGAGAATTAAAGTATATATATCCACTCATATATATATATACATATATATATATATATATATAAATATGTACATATATATATATATATATATATATATATATATATATATTGTATGTTCAATTAAAATAGACTTTATATACTTTAGATCCCTCTTGTATACCAATAAGAATCAACTTCTTCAACGATATTATTTTTTAATCTAAATAAATATAATTCATACGGATGTAGATATGTTTGTGTGTGACTGTGTATATAAACGCGCATATATTACACTATTCATCATCCTTTAACAATATATAATAACGAGTAACGAACGAAATTAATGCAAATATATTTTGTGCTTCAAATTGATGACAATCTTAGTTACATATTTGGCTTAAAAGTAACCACGTAGCTACCCAAACAAAGTTAAATTATCATTATTTACATTATTACATAGATAGGCGCATGTTAATATGCACGCGTGCCAAAAAATATATATATAAGCAAGAATTAAAATCATTAAAATCAAAATTTATATCAAGAAAGGAAAAAATGAATGTTGCTTAACTCGCCCTTTTTGTATTCCTAAAAAGAAAGATAATGTATTTGGTTTGTTGTTTGTTTTGAATATAATAACCTTGAGAAATTCCTTTAAATACATGTCTACATTCACATATATACGCTTACTGTTGTGTAACACATATAATGAAGAAATTTCACTGTCTGCTTAGGTGTCTAGTCTAATAATGTAAGTCATAGTGCATCCATCCACACAAGTATAATACACCATCAGCTCTTCCGAAAGCCCTTGCCGCACACTGACAATCTTCTGCTAATACAAAGTTGTTGTGAAATGTAAGTAAAAGGAGTAGAAAATAAAAAGAGAAAAACAACATCTTAACATATAAGAGTACAACAAACCAAACCAATAAACCCTACTTCATGTGCATTACTTTCACTTTCAATGATCTGGCGATGGTAGTACGTACGGTGTGTGAGGTTAGTGTAACACATTCGGCAATTATTTGCAGTTTTCAGATATCAAGAAAGTGATTTGCTCGGAGATGTTTAAAAGTTGCCCAAGCGCCCAAAACAACAACTATGCATACATTTTATTATATTGTGTATGTACATATATATAAAAATATGTATTTATACATTTATATATATATATGCGCATATATATATGAGTAAACTAAACATTTATATATATATATATATATATATATATTTATATGCACTTGTGTACTGCATGTGAATATAAATATATTTCCACGTTAATACAGCAACATACCCACATGCATATCTACCTACTAAAGTATACATAAGAATCTCTCTGTACGTATGTTTACTATGTTTGTATGTAGTGATGTAAGTGTACCAAGGGTTGTCGACAAGGACGTCTGAGTTTCGCCCTGTAGTCATAAGAATAAGACTACAATTCACAATTTCCCAACAACAAAATAAAATCACAATTGCTACAATTTACTTCATTCAATACGTCGTCTACACTATATTCATACATACTTATACTTTACATGCACACATTCGGCCTTGTCAAGATTCTCTAACTTCGTTTTGGAGAGGTGTCTCTGTCTTACAATGTCGAAGTCAAGGCAAAGCAGGCCGACGTCATTGTATGCTATTTAATTTCTCCGCATCCTCTTCCTCACTACACTATATATTGAGGCTTGGCAGAAAATTTAGAACGTCTAACGGACGTTCACACAATTCATAGAACCAAGCATAGTGCATAGAGCAAGCATTCGGTATAATATGCATAGACATTAACAAATGGTACTTTAAAATATATAGGGAGACGTCCGAAAGTGTGACCATATAGCTTATGAACAAACCAAGAAGTCATGTTATACTCTGCAAGTTCAAAGGAAATGTTAAGCACGCCTTATACTTAGATATATGTAAATATGTTATACATACAACCACATTAGCACATATGGGAGCGTTACTTATGTATATCTGTTTCTACATATATATATATATGTAGGTAGGAATAAATTCATATATATAAATATATACATATAAAATATCTATATACATAATATGCATATGTGTTCGTGTGTATGCGTGGAATGTGATTTCCAAAGGATGCCGAACAAATATTCAAGTGTCTCGTTTGAATGCTTAACTTTCATTCAGATCTGTGCTGTACAAGCAAGTCACACATACAGGATACTTATGTACATGCACACATACGTAATATACCATACATACGTAAGAATAAGTATATGAATTTTCTCCAAGTACCATAATAATTTCATCACACAGAAGAAATATTCTTCTAGGAAGTGTATTATCAAATGCAGGTCTTACTTGCTTTTGTGACCTTGATTACGAGTACGGTTCAGTTGCAAATGCTGCAAACATCTCTACTGTAGAACATGTGTGCTATTCTTTTAGCAGACATTCAGTTGCCGTCTTTTGTATAAGCACAGCATCTACATATATATATGTATGTACTTTATTTACATATATTTACATATATGTATATATATATATATATATATATATGCGTTACGTTAAGCTGTTGATTGCTAAAGCAATTGTTTTCTTTCACCAACTACTTATACTCAACGACCTTGTCGTTTTCGGCATTTTGTAAACAAGTTAATTTATATATGTACAAGTATGTATATACGAACTTAAGTTTATTTGTGGATTTGTTTTCATATGTGTACATACGTACTTATTTATTTGTATAAGTGCAAAAAAAAAAGTCATTTCATTCTTTTATTCTTGGTAAACACTAAGGGTATATTTCGTTTATCATTACATTGATAATAAAGCGAAATGCTTATTACAATCATTTAAGGGCGTCTTCACCCGATTGCTTATACCATCTATTATGGAAATCGCGAGAGGGTGGAAACAGTATTTCTTGTATACTAACTTTTAGTTACAAAGCAAACTTTTCCTAAATTTTCGCTAGCTTGACGAAAGCGGTCATTCATACCGTAGCCGTAACGAAATTACCTTGATAGCCAAGATTTATCTCTAAAATACAAGTTGATGTAACTTATTTTTTGAATCATTTCTTATGTGATAAGAATTAATTATTTTTATTATCCTTTTTACTCGCTTTCCTTTTCTCTTTCTTTTTTACTTTTTGACGTCCTCTTATTGTCTGCTTAAGACTTTTCAAGTTTTACGTTCATTTGCTGCGTTTGCCGATAATTTCATAATTGCACTCTTATTACTACACGTTCAAGTGTAAGTATGGACGTTTTGACTATTCTACAGAACAAGCTCTCCAGCGCTTAATTAAAAGATTCGCATCATCAAAAGATCAACATAATCTTTTCCGCTAAGTGAACATCTGGACTCTACCTTCTCTTACTCTTGTCCAAACAGTACAGACGTTAAGACAATCCCACCTAGATCGCGAAATATAGCCGTTTTATCCTAGGGTATAAAATTTCGACCAATTTTCATACTATTCTAGATCTCGTATATAATATCGCGCGTAGCACAATAAGGACAGGCCGTAGAAGCACCATTGTTATGCTAAGAATTACGCGATAACAAAAAATGAAATTTCGGTATAAAATGTTTTAACCTTGAATGTTGGGTGTCCATAGTTCGCATCAAAGCTTTCGCAATTGAAATTATTTTTTTTTTTTTTTTTGCTTAACACATGTATCACCGGCTCTTGTTTACGTTGGTTGGTTTTTTGTGTGCACATATGTATTCTCGTTTGTGTTTATGTTCAGAAAAATTTTAATAACGCTGGTTGGCTTACACATCCTTACATGTACATATAAAAACAAAGAATATTCAGCTAATTCATGCTTTTAACCTTTCACACCACAGACTGAGCTTCCAAACTTTAAGGACAATTGAGGCCATTGCTAGTTACTGTTAAGAGATAAGAATGTCCAACTATACAAGAAACTGCAAAAGCTCACTTGAGGACCTGCTCATAATGACGAAGAGAACAAACTGTCAAAATGGTGATGATGGAGAAGTGCACAGTGTTCACTTATTAGTGCCCCAATCGTACCAAGAATGGCCAAATTTCATCGTTTCAAATACGTAACGAACAGCTTATAAAGGGGGAATATTTTTGAAGAACACTTAGTTACACGCACACACACACACAGTTCGGTCGCGGATTCATGTCATGTTTGCAAGCAACGGACTCTTTGGCTAAAGGTTGGAAACATCTGATTATATCTTAATCGTCTTTATGCCGTAAAGTGCTTTGTAGAATTTTTAAAAAAAAAGATATATATATATATAGTATATGAATATATATATGAATATATATATATATATATATATATATATTAATTGTTTGCTTGTGTTCCCTATGAATGTTTGTAACGCCTTGATATATTATTTTCCGAGATGCTAACAAAGCGCAGTGAAAATACAAAAAACAAACTGAAAAAGAAACGTCAAACAATTACAAACCGTAACAACAAATAACTGGTCATCCCTTTAAATAGTTGCATTTAGTGCTTCCACACACAACTTGGTGCGGTCGTTAACTATCGCTTGTCCCATTTCCATCTTTCTATGTTAATCTGGACAATAGTAACCGTAATTGCAAATGATTTAATCAATTGAATTTTTTTTTTTTATTATCCTCTCTTACATCTATTTTTTTACTTTTGAATTTATACGAACATATGCACATTACTCAAACTCTTCTCCATGCCCGTTATATAACGTGTTTCCATATATATATATATATAGTAGTTTGCTAAATATAATTTTCCCAGCAATATTTCAAATGTATATACAAGGGCAGGCTTTTCTTCTTGATCTTCGGTATTATTACATAAGGCGTATATTATGAGTCTTTTTTTATGCTCAATTGGTTATAAAGTGTATTCCGAAACAATTTTGAAAATTTTTAGCAAAACATTGTTTTCCCTCTCCTAGTCAGGGCTGTACATCTTTGGAATTTTTAATACATATTTCAGGTTTCTTCTCCTTCGATGAAACATAAGAGTTACATGTTAATTGAATTCGTGTAGGAAATCCGTCCGACATTCGGTTGAATTTACAGCTTTGCCATATACCTAATTACTTATGTCATCTTGAAAGTTTTCACATTAAACATTTCTTACTACTAATGAAAGTGCAATTTCACGAATCCTTTACAAATTTATTCAAATTGCAATTCTATACTTGGCCAAAGTATATTTTAGAATATTTGTAGAAGATTTCGTAGCGCATTCAATTACGAATCGGTTACTCTACAAATATGTTCTTGATAAGCGTAAATAGTCCACGCCTCTATTTATTCTTGCATTTCCTAATACTTAAAAGAAAAAATGTGGTTCTAAACTTTTCATTTTTCTTGAATTAGATACGAGAAGCGTCTATATGATATTAATTAACCGTAATTAAGAGTGAGGTGCAGCCAAATTTTGCATAAATACGATCTTAGAAACATATGCGATATGTGATATAGATCGAAAAAATGGATACTCGGTCTATCTGATAATAAATGATCGCGCAGTACTCATTGGCTTGAAAAATTTGCCCCAATGCAAATAAAGGTTTTTTTGGTATACCCATCATTGAAGCTTTAGGATGGATGGGCTGGTATTTTCCTTCGAATCGTGTAAACCTTACAAATGCCCATCACATGATTTTAAACGCGTTGAGGTCTGTTAATTCTTGGTGCGCAAAAATATTCAATTCATTTCATGAGAATTGTACCGAAATTTAAAGTGACCCGTCTCTTCAGTACGCTCTTTACATATGCCACGCATTAAATGACTCGGAAATAAATAGTAATAGTATACACCTACGTTACGTTTACTCTTTTTTTGTGCCTATAAAGAACGTTGTAAAGGTAAAGCTAAATGTTGTCTTAAGTCCTCGGCAGTTTAGGAAGATCCTTCAGTTATTTATTCTTGCGTCACACTGACCTTTGATACATAGTTACCAAGCATACTTACCTGTAATAATCTTATGGATATAGCAGGCATTTGCGCGGTTTGGGGATCTTGGTTGAGACAAATTTTTAAAATCTAATCTAATCCATTAGTTGGTATTCACTTTTATGGTTTTTGTTTAATTACTTGTGTCGATGACCTCCTAAAATAATTTAACAGATCTTGTGATCAATCTCTTTCCACTTCTAAAGCTCGCAGTTTTGAGTCTAAAAACTGGCTCTCGTATTAAATTTTGTGACCTTCAAGAGCAAATGCAATATTGAAGAATTTAATCCTAACAGATAATTCGAAAATCGATCATCATATTATATTATCTGCATCCATCCATCCATCAGAAGAAGAAGAAAGTCGAGAAGTTTTATTATATAAAGTCTTACCCTTTGGTCGCAGATGAAATTAAGCTACTGGATCTTAATACTTACTTACGAGATATGTTCATAAATCATTTAATAAAAATACTTACCACGGTCGTCTAAATATAAGATTTTCCACAAAGCGAAAAGAACGCGCTTATCAATGGCCCAATAAGTCATTTAAAGACGTGACCAATAACTTCTAACCCAGTCTTTTCTTATTGGTAGCCTCGCAGTTTGCCAAATAATTTTTATAATGAACTGCCGCCTATGTCCGCGAAATGTTCACACCTAGTTTTTTACCCATAAAAGTTTTATATTGCAGGAGCTTTATCTCCTACGGACACCTTTTTGGATGAACCGCACTCAGTTTTCAACTTGGCTTAGGGCCATTAGTTAAGAGTAGAAATGTGAAATTCCAATTATTCACGTAAGTTTTTGTTGTGGTAGTTGTTTCATCTTACCGATTAGTTGACAATCGCCCATTACCAGTAAATCCAATGGAAATTATGTTTTAATGAGGTTTTTGAAGTATATTTGCTGAAAGAGGCTCTCTTTTCTATACAATCCTTGTGGGGTGGCAAACTACGAATTAGAGAGATACATGGACTGGAGAACATTGTAGAGATTCGTTGTGCCGATATCTGTTGCTCGGTCATCAAAAATCTATTGCAAGGTAGGCCTTACTAGACAGTTTCATGTGTCAAACTCAAAACACGTTCTGCGCTGCCTTGGCATTGAGGGACAATTGTTCGAGGACATTCGTGATTTATGCTATGGATGTAACAAAATTCAGGAACTAAGAACATTCTGTAAGAGTGCAGTTCAGCTGGGTAATTAACTAAAAGAAAAGGTAAGATGTTAAGTGGACCTCTTCCAGCAGCGGTGACATATATACACAATACGATTCCGATATCGTAAAGCCAATGGGTAACATACTACTGGCTAAGGAGTATAATCAAGCCGTTGGGGACGCCAAGTTCCATAATATGCATTTCCGGCGTCATTGAGCACTGTGGAATTAAACCCTACATACGCTAGGCCCTTGAAACATAACTTCATGTAACAGCGTTAGCTACAAATACATATTAACATGTTCGATTACCGAATTTTAGATAGCGTATGTATAGATTATCCATATCGAGAATCTTTGTGTAGTTGCACTCAGTCAGTTATTCTTATTCTTTGCAAATATTTCCAATTTTTCAAACGCAAACCGCAATTCCACCTATGACGCGAGATCAAAAACCGATTGCAATACAAAGAATACAGAAAAACAAATATGAAAAGTTGATTTTCATTTAAAATGTTTATTATTTTTTATCTTTTGTGAGAAGTATTCCTTACTAATTATTATTATTATATATTATTATTATTGTTATTATTATTTTACATACACTTTCAAGTCATTCAATTATCATTCACTTTGATAATTCAGTTCGTCGTTTGCTTTGACTATACATACATACGTAAATAAATATATACATGCATAGTATTTACTACAAATATATAAATAAGCCTTGGGTTTTTTGCAGTTTTCATTTGCTAAACGAAAAAAAATTACGATAATTATTTTAATTTACTTACATTGTTGTATACACTGTTTTCTTTCTTTCGTTTTTTTTTTTTTTTTGTTTTTTTTTTTCGTTTGTTTTTTTGTCTTTTTTACACACGCAGTGACTGACTGTTGATCTAATTATTCGTTTTTATTTATTATTGTATAATTCCGTTCTTTCTTTTTATTTTTATTTGCAGTTAGAAGGGAGTATTTATATAAAGTAGAAAAGTATATCTATGTGTATGTGTAATCTGTCTTGAGTTATAACAAAGTAAAAATTAGTGAAGAAGATGCTCTTTTTTTTTGGATGTGTGCAAAAACGAAGGGAACAATGGGTAAGAATTCTTGTTGCCGTTACGTTAGAATAGTGATACGATTTTCCATTACATAAATTCAATGTTAGTGTCTGCCCATTTCTTAAATCCAAGCAATAATCTCAGTCGGCAAGAGATCGGGCCTTTTGCGCGCGTTTTCCATTTAAAAATCGAATACATTTTGTTTCTACGCATCGGCGTATGTGGCAAGTAATCTAAATTAATAATCATCAGCAGTATATATAGAATATATAAGCAGTCATCTAATATACACACAATAACACAAATAAAAACTTTAGCTTAATTATACAGAGCTGTGAAACACATCGTAACTCAAACGTTACAGGTGTGCGATGCCTTCGATAAAAATATTGAAATGAAATAACAAAAAGCACAAAACAAAAAAAATGCACAAACAAAATATAAAGAAAGAAACGAGGAAAATGATAACGAGAAGGAAACAATTCTTAAGAATTTATTAGCTTTCCATTAAATGATACTTTACGCTAAATTTTCTAATCGTAAATATGTTCGTGTAAAAATAGTATGAAGTAGTTTATCTATATATATATATATATATATATATATATATATATATAGTGTTCTGTTAAAGACGAGATCTTACTTAAAAGGAATATAAATAGCAAAGTGATTGTTTTCATCCTTATCTTAGGTAATATATGATATCTTGCGAAGTTTTTTTTTTTTTTCGTTTAAAAAACTAAGTCTTAAACCGTATAATATATATACTTAGAGCTTAATTACGTGGGGACAAATAGCAGTCATTTAATATCCTCTTGCTGACCCACCACTACCACCAGCACCAGATACTAACAATTTTGCGAATCCTTCTGCGACTTCGACATATGTTTCACCTCCACGATGGTCACCCTCGTAATAAGGATGACCGAAGACATGGATTGAAGACAGTAATAAGTTTTCAAATGGATATGAAATTTATCTTGAATTTTCACTTGATTGATACAGCGGTGGGTATTAAAATTCGTCCTAAGCCGAATAAAAACATTTGCCTTCCTTTCTTTAAATCAATTAATAAACGCGCACTTAGTCTTCTAGCAGTTCGCCAATTTCTGGTACAGTTAGCCTTCGTTTTGCATTTCAGTGATTTGCTGTTGTTCCAACTTGATTTGCATTAAATTACTATCTCGTTGAGAAGGGAAAGCAGTAGCTACACCCGTCTCATTAGTAGGTAACAGCTCATTACCATCTTGACCAGAAAATAAATCTTCGAAGCGCGGACTTTTAACGGCAGACTTTTGAAATAAACCATTAGCTATCGCTTCAAAGTCGATGCCGGGTGGAAGATTTTCTAAAAATTTTTTATTGTACGCGTACTGTATGGCATGATCTTTATTTTTAAAATACGGATATGGCGACGACGGTCCCGTACTGAAGCAAGACGGAGGTGCCTGTTTTTGACCATCACTAGCACCAGTAGCAGAGCCTCGAGAGCAATTTCCAAATTGTCTCGCTTGAATAGCTTCTTTCAATTTATGATCTCTCTCCTTTTCGCGGCTACATTCCATTTCACGTTCGATTGTATAGGTGTTCGCATTATGATGTATGGATTGATTTGGGCATGGTCCGCTCGGAGGTAAAGCATTCAAACCAGATAAATTCATTAATCCCAACTTGCTAAGATCTGCCAAATTTTCGGCACTTCTGCGTTCGCTCATTTGTTTCGAGAGCAAATCGGGCGATTGTTCTGACATTTCTGATCGCTGTAAATAAGCCGGAGATTTGTACAAATTCATATTCTGAGAAACAGGAGAATGCTGCTGCTGTTGAGAAATAATATGACGACGGAAATTTTCTGTCATTGAATTCAAAGGACTCGATGATTCTTGGGATGCTAAAATCGTATTTTGCACAGCGAGCTTCGCGGCATTATGCATTCCATTAGTTATAATTGTATTTGGATTGCTGAAATGAGGAGGCTGTAAAAGAACACAAAAAGTAACAACAACAACATTAAACAGTAACCTTCGGCACTACTTACTATCTATGAACGAAGGCTAGTTTCTAAATATTGATCACTTCTGATACATGCATAAAAGCTCGTACGTGTAAATCATAACGAAATGTCCCAAATCGAACCAAAAGATAAGTTGAGCAATTTGATATATAATATGTCAACAGTGCATGGCTCTTTATATATATACCTATGCTAGATAACCGCAATTCAACTTTCAGCGAAATATATTCCTAATTATTCGTAATTATTCTAAGCATCCATGTGTATAATAGAAACTAGTTGATAAGGATAAGGTAAGCGAATGATTAAGCGTATGTAATGAAATAATAGTTCGCATTGGAACGAGTCCAATGTATAAACCATTTCGCGTAAATACAGCAAAATCATTTTTCCGTAGAATTTTTCTATATTTCGTATTAATATCTTCGCAAAGATTTTTATCCGTCTATTTGAGATATTCGTTCGCAGGGGTTATTAATTTTGGACTTTGATAATTTTAAGGACATGTGTAAGTCGACAGAAATGGTCCAAGTTCTGGTCATACAACATTATACAAACGAAATGATAAAATTAACGTACTGCCGCCACTTGGTAGGGTAGAAAATTAGATCAAAATAAACGAATAAAATTGAAGCCCAAATTAGAAAAACAGTGTGTGGCTACGGAGCAAATTTTACGATTAATGGATAAATCGATAGTGGAAAGTCGATAGTGGAGAGTGGATAATATCTGTGCGTCATAGATAAAGATTAATATTCGTCACAAAACGCGACGTCAATATATGAGGTTATAAAATAGTTTGTATAGTCACACTCGGCAATGTTTAACAGCACGCCTTATACGCTTAATATTTTTTCAATGATATAAAGCGAGTATAAATAGTTGTGTTACATTTTTATAAGCAATAGATTTTTAAAAACATTTTGCATTAAAATGTATGATAAAAAGCGGATGCCATTGAATTAAATAACAATAAGAGTTGATGAAACGCGTTTACGTGCACAAAGTTTTCAATTATCAAAGTCAATACAACACAAAAAGAGATAGAGTTTACTTTGCTCAATAACAAGATGATCTTAGATAACAGCGACTTCCTAAGTGTAACAAAAATCTGTTTAGAATTGCGAAAATTAGAAAATGTTTCATGGGCAATAGTAAAAAAATGTAAAATCAAATAGGGTGGATGGTATGTCCTAGTCGACTGGGAGTATAATAAGGAACTTGACTCCGCAGTATATCGTGGCTACACCAGTTGAAGCACTTTTATTATTTGCGTGGTTATTAGGTGTCGAACTAATGATAAAAAAAAAATTAAATAAGAATACCGTAGGGCAGCCTTGTCAGTCTTGTTTGGTACCGTTTGGCGTTTCTACTGGAAAGTTCCACATTTCTCACCATAACCTAATTCAGAACATTTCATCTTTTAAGCGTGATTTATGTTATTTCTCAGCGAAAAAATGTAAAAATTTTTGTTCGGCGATCATGTATGACTTTGGACCTACATTATCTAGATAAGGACTGAAATGAAGCCCTATCCTTTGCTATTATGAAAGGCTGGTACAAAAAGTTTTATCGCGACCGCTCACAGTTCACTCAACGGCCAAAGCCGTTCAAAATCAGTTATTAAGGCATAAAGACATAAGGTTAACGTGAGATATACTGTGAGATTGAAGCAACTTTAAGCATTAGTTCCATGAACATATATAAAATATTGCATGTGCGTTTAGAAGTGCAAAAGGCTTTTTGTCGTTCAACTCCACATAAATTGGCAAAATCTTCAATCGCTTCGCGCAAACAAAGGCTTAAGCCGGAAAGTCAAGAGTAGTCGATTGTATGGGTGTTTTAACATGAGCCAAAAACAACAAAAAGCGTGTTAGAGCAACGTAAAACGGACAATTTTGAATAGAACCTAACATTTCTATTTATTATTTGATATATACAATTTTGAGGAGATGTTAATAGCATCGTTAGTTTTAATTAGTTTGTTGGTTACTTGAACAAGCGAAACACAACAGTTGTGGCGGCGAGAACAGAATATTACATACAAAGTGGTCGCTGACAATGAAAGTGTGCAAGACAGTATACTCAGAATACAAAATTTTAATTTTGAGTCTTTTGATGATGAAAGAATATCGTAGATTCGTCACGGAATGATGTATGTAATCGTATAAGTTTCGGAGAATTTTTCCCGTCCGAAACATAATGAAGCCCTTGAAAATTTTCATATTCATTTAAGAAACGAAACGCAGGCGGAAATGCGCTCCAAGCATGTGGTGTGATTGCGTCGATTAGCGGCCGCATATCATATTGAAAATTACAAAAGTAACTGCAGCACTATAATATTTTTCTTTTATCTGCTATTAGTAATTAATTGATCAATGTTTAAACATTAACATGTAAACGCACAATGTGTTGCACAATTGAACTATAATAATAAGAAGAAGAAGAATATGAATTATAGAAATAAATGGTGAAATCAGTACACTATTGAACGCCAAGTATCACAGACGCCTAAAACACAGAACTTTTCCTATTTAACTCGAGGATGAATTTTGTTTAAAATCAACAGTCGGTGTCGGTGACTAGACTGCTATCTAATTCCGATGCTTTTCAAATAGTGGTTTTTATTAAGGGAGGGAAAAAATGTTCAGCCGTCTCAAGAAGGATTGCAGACAGTGCTTAATAAGAACTTCCAAATGCTTAGAAGTTATTGTATTTGTTCACAAGCGAAAAAGCTAATTATCATGGGGATTGAGCTTGAACGACACTAAAAGACAATTGTTCACCTATGAATTGAATGATAAAGAATAATGTAATATGGATACGCTACGGTAAGCGGAATCCAAACGAAAAAATCACTTTGCTGGCAGACGAAAGAAAGAAATATAGAATTCAGTATATATCCGCTCTACAACGACGGGTGTAAAATAGTTGTACGTTTATTTACTTGTGAAGTTTTTTTAATAAATATTTTTCCCTATGTACAAAAGCGAACATCTCTAACAAGTTTGTGGAAACTTTGAGTTCCTTTTTCAACTTATTTCAAAGAGTTACTAGATGGCTGATCAAATTTCTTGATCTTAATAAAAAAAAAAATAAAAGATCTCGAATTCTGGGTGTTAATCAAACGTTGCTTTTTAAAGGGGAAAAATGACTTTCAAAGCCAGCAATAGCTTGAGAAATGTTGTTACGGTCTTCTATACCAAAAACAACGACTTATCAGTGGTTTGTTAAGGTTAAATCGGGCTCCAAGGATGCTGAACACGGGGAAGGTTCAAAAGATGTGAAAGAGAAGAAAAATGAATCCTGAAAACTGTTCTTGGCAGTTGAAAAGAAGGAAGCTGACCCTTTAAATATATCGAAAAGCAGCATATTCACTATCTTGTGTGAAAATTTGAATATGAGCCGAAATGAGTACCGCGCTTACTCGTACTATAACAAATGCATCGTGTCACCATAGCAAAATTGCATAAATCGCATTTTGTTGCCGCACCCACCGTATTCTTCAGATCTAATCCCAGCATTTACTATCTGTTTGCACATCTCAAAATAATGCTCCATTTAAAAAGGATTTCGATTAAACGACGACACCACTGCGGAAACAGAAGCGTATCGTCCGTTGGTTTATACTGACCTCTATGCCATTTTACCGCTTTCCATGTAAACTTTCCTGGCTTTCCGTAGAAGTTTCAGAAATAAACAATAAACGGACGGAAATATTGTGTTTTTCAGTAAAGGGCATAATGACGTTACAAATCAAATAAGGTTGCACCATATGGCTATTGTTTATACCCCACACCATTTGTGGTACTGGGTATACTAAGCTTGTGCAGACCTACATAACACACAGAAGGGCTTAAGATGGACACACTTTTCATTATATCAATCGTCCGTCTGTCTCTCTATCCGTCTGACGTCTGCCCATGTCTTTTGTGTTCCACCTACAGGCCGCAATTGTCAACATATTTTGATGGGACGAACGCTATTTGGAAAATGCTTTGAAACGGTTCACCTTTTCGACCACTCCCTTGATAACGTCTTACTTTGAAAATTCTTCACGTGTCGTTAGATGAAAAAAATTGCAATTTTCAAAATTTTTCGACACAACTCGCTCAGTACTTGCTCTTTAGAAAAGTTTAATTTTTAATATTTTATGACGAAATTTGGTTCATAGTAGCAAGTGAGCAAAAAAATTAGCGGTATTCCCTACCGGGATTACATAGGTCTATTTTTTAGATCTTAAGATATATAGGAGCACCCATGGAAAGCAAGCCTTTATGTGAAGAGAAAGTCTAATTTCTAGTTGCTTATGACGGAAACTGAAAAATAATACAATTTTTGGCAGGTAAATTAAGTTCACTAAATTTGTCTTGGCCATCTTCCAATATATGAGCTTTCGTGTATACTTTGATAGTGTGTTTTCGCATGAAAATAATAATTAATGTAATTTTTGGTTTATTATTAACAAAGCGAGTGGATAATTGCGCTAGGTAAAGTGGTGTTGGGTATGTAAAAGTCGACGGTGCCCAACTAAAATGTTCTTGCTCGTTTTAATATTTTTATATAACATACTATTTTTCATAGGTACAACACAATCAATCAGTAAAAGACCTAATTTTAAAATTGAATACTTGTGTTGATTGGAAAGCTAAGTGCGTTAAGATAGCTTATGTCTGTATTTGCGATGACATTTCGAGTTGTGTGTACCTATATATAAATTTCAAAAACGTAATATGATCTCGATTATTTATACAAAAAAAAAAAAAAAAAAAAAATATATGTATAAATAAGTGGGAGCATTATAATCAATTTTTACAACTTACCACATTTGGTTGGCCGTTTACATAAGAGAGACCGCCTAATTCATCCTTAATTTCGCGATAATCTCTGAAAACAACTGCTTTGATAACAGAACGTATTAAGTCATCAGGCCACATGCCAAGTAAAATACGTTGGGGACGCCCTCTAGCCTTTGGACGCGGATCAGAGCCACCATCTAAGGAAGGGCCCAGCATGTTATGAACCCGATTTGCGTATAAAACAAATGTCGGATAGGGAATATCATATTTTCGGGCGGCTTGTGATAACGATAAACCTTCCTTTAGCACGCTAAATATAGCCTCGGCCATAGCCTCGGGCCGCCAAGATTTCAGTGGGCCTCGTTCACGAAATCTTAATTGTTGCACCAGATTTTGTTGATTCGTATTCCAACACTTCTGCCACATGGATTGCAATTGGTACTGGTAACTGTCTGTTAAATGAAAAATTAAATAAACTCATATTTAGCGCATAATGAAATTGATGAATAAATAATTTAAGAATTTTTTTATCTAATGATGCGCTTTATTTATTTATATATCAGATATAATATAATTACCAACTAACCTGTGACAGAAGTACTTGATGTGCCGGCCGTCCAAGGATGACCGCTTTCAATCATTTTTGCCTTTAAAAGAATAAATAAAAAAAAAAAAAAATTAAAGAACAAGCATTATATATGTAATGTAAAAATTTTGCCGACCTCTTCTATTCGTTGTAGAGCATGTTATTTGGAAGCTTAAATTAATTAATTATCTATTTTCAGTCTCAACTCCCCAAAGTAATTTTGAATCTACAAGAAACATTACATTTGATTGAAATATTACCCGGTTTTTAGGCTACGAGGTGTTTTATTAAAAATCGGCGCTTAAACAACTTTAAAATGCAATCTGTTCATCTCAAAAATGTTCTTCTAAATTTTCTTCACTTTTGCGCTGTGTACTTGCAGATAGATGTACCATTAAAAACATTCAAATAAGCTCAACTTTTCAAGGTAAATAAAAGGAAATCATCAATGCGAGCGTATAACACCGGTTTTACCGCCATCTTAAAAAAACGAAACGATTTTATAGCTAAAACACACTCACAAGGCAAGGGCTCACAGGCGTAGGCACACGCAAATGAACGTTAGATTTTTAAGGGCAGGCCCTCTTCTGAGAATAAAATCATATTGAAGGTAATACATTTATATGTGGCGCTGTTATTCCTCTCGTTTCCTTGCATTTCTTTTCTTTCTTTGCACTTTTATAGCAACTTCTGTTTTGCTGATCCGCAGACACGAAGCTATAAAAATGCTTCCGACATTTTCATTTATTTTTATTTCTACATCAATTATTCATCATACACTTTACGGCTCTGTCCTTATCCTACATACACACATGCATATATATATATATATATATATATATATATACATACGTACATATGCGAGAATATGCATTCACATTACAATATAATATATATATATATATATATATATATATATATATGCATTGTAATGGTGTGGACCTGTGTAGATGGTGGACACTAAGCTTTGTGTCCATTTCATGTGAACTTTATTTGTCTCCTTTGCTTACCTCTCCTAAAAAATAGTCGTACTTGAAAGGTTACTACTAAGTTGCAATATTTTCGCGCTCTTGCATGTTCATACACATACATGTTTATATTTGTGTATGAGTTTGCATATAATTATACCCTGCACCCTACAATAATAAATAGTATGCACGTTTTTAATAAAATCAGTCGGTTTGAGACCGAACACGGCTATTAATTCTGATATTTTTTTCCTTTTCTTTTTGTTTTTTATTGAATTAAATGAATTTAAAAGTAACTCTTACTTACTCAGCGCTAACTATTTTTTGAGCGAAACTTCTTTAAAATTCATATAACCACTCCCCATTTGTACATAGCAAGTGATTTATAAATATTTTCTCATTTTTCTTATTTAGCACATCACCTTGAAAAACAAGCTTAAGAAGAAGCTTTTATGTTTTGCTGGCATTACTTTTGCTTTCCGTTAAGTAAATTTAAGGTGAAGAAGGCCTTTCATAACTACACTAGAACATCTCGCATTGTGATGGGATATGCAGTGGTTAAGTTTAACCATAATTCTACTTCTCACTTTATATATATATACATACATACATATATATACATATATCCACATATATATATATATGTATATAGCATATTACGTATATGTAAATTTCAAACTGCTTGATAATGCAACAAGAGGTCAACCTTTTTTATATATTTTTCCCGTTTAAGTATAAACATTAATAAAACATATTTTATTCGCCTGTCGATACGAATTGATTTGAATGTGATTAAAACTTAATCGATCCGAAAAGCTAATAATAATTATTTGCAATGTACACAATTTATTCGTAGAATGAAAGAAATCCATGTGCATGAGACTATAGATTCGTAACCATCCTTTGCCCCTTAGTCAAGCAAAAGAAAAAAGAAAAGAAACATTTTTAAGAAAAAGAGAAATAATATTTATATAGAGGGTAAGTATATACATACATATCTATAATTATAGTGCAAACATCCAGAAGGAGAAAGAATAATGAAACAAAAAATCAAACATGTTCAAATCAATACGAATTGCAGATACTCTACGTTTGCTCAAAAACGTAGAGTTACGCTTTCATATTCAATTTACAAACGACGTGTAATCCACAATACATTTTTTAGAAAATCCCGCAAATATTCAAAAATAATATAAAAAGATTATTGGACGGGGCATGGAAACATCTTAAATGGTTCCAAAACTTTATTTTGCAAACATAGTGCGTGCAGCAGCAAATGAGTGTAGCTTGATATTTGAAACACATATTCTTGCAACATCACCTAGCATAACTCCAACTATTTGAATCCTTTCCAACAGATGTGAAACGCACCAATCTTTTCAGAGTGATGTACATTCGTGCAGGTGATGTTAAACTAATCCCTATATTGGCAGTTATTCTCCAATATCATGATTTCAATCAAACCTAATAAGCCTTTTGTAAATGCGCTCTATTTTATTGCCTAGAAATAGTCATTTGTAGCGCCCACATGTACTTAAGCAGAGAAATGAAAAATGTTGAATTGATCTGCTACTCCAAACCTTGAAGTTGTCATTAGCTTGATAATTAAGATAAAAAGTTATAGTTCGACTGAATAAATTCTGATCAAAATTGCATAGACCTGTTAAAAAATAATAATAATACGTTGGCAATAATTCACACAATACCTGGCGAAGTAAAACGACTTTGAGAGAAGAACCGAAATTTCCGATATATTTCATCAATAACTTTCACAACTTTTACGATGCCATCCATATATCTCTCCAATAATAGCAGTTTAAACGATTTTATATTGAGTTTAATGAATAAAATATTTATTTCATAGGAAAAAAAGAAAATAATTATAATAATAATAATAATAATAATAATAACACATTACACGTAATGTAAAGAATTGGGAAGAGTGGCCCCTAAGCAAATATACTTGCATTTATTCAAGGAACGTGATAAGGCAATAACAAGTAATTTATAATTCATATATTATTTATTTTTAATAGAAGCGAAAGTCATCCACACGCACATATATAAATATATATATATATATATATATATTTACATATTTATGTATTCATGTCTTATATAAAGACACAAACTTATATAATTATGAATATAACATTAACTTTAAAGAAAAGTTTGATAAATTATTCATAAATATATTGCACATATGCACATATAGGCGTCGTATTCATGAAAAAATCAATATATGAGTATTTTGTAGAAAATTCCACTAGAGGAAATGGTTAATTAAATAAATTATACGAATGGAAGTATGATGTGTGCTCTGTACTTAAATATATATATATATATATATATATATATATATTGACATTTCTATATGTATTTATATTCTACTTATAATCAAAATATATATATATATATATATATATATATATATATATAAATTGTACTGTGCTCTGCTACGCATATACGTATATAAATGAAAAAGAATGGGACAGTGTAAGTGTTTTTATATTTCCGCTTATATATATAAATAAGATTGTAGGGTTTATATAACTTCGCCGAAGTTTTCTTTTTCTATATTCCCGGCAAAACAGTACCTCACAGTGAGAAAATCTAAATGAAAAACAGAAAAAAATATAATAATAATAATAATAATACAAAAACTACTCCAAAACAAGACTGCTCAAAAGTGAATCTTGGGCACCCATCGCCATGCATAAGATGCTCTTTTTAGTGAAATGAGAGCCTATCAATAAATGTGGATAGGTGGAACAATGTACGTGACTGTTGTGAGAATAAGGAGAAACTATAAATAGAGGAAGCTGTTAAATTTACTTCTTCATCGTGAATGTTTCTGTAAACCACTTATACCTTTACGCAATACTTTCGGGTAATTGAGAGCCTATTACATCATTGTAAACACCTGCATTTAAAATTTATACTTAAGTATATTTCCTTGAAAATATACTACATTTTTCTGATTGATATTCCTTTTTACTTACATCATCTCTGGACTGATTTTTTGTAAGTCATCGAAATTTCGACACGTGTCGTTTCATGGTTGGTGCTATCCAGAAATCATATGGCCAACAACAATGCTACAAATATATCCGATCGGAGACTTATTAAATGAAGGGGTTAACTTTTGACCAAAACCTAAAACCTCAAAGTATTTTCAACATTTGAAAACAAATGCAGATCAGAGGAGAATAAGATGTGGTACACATAATGAATGCCTGTCTCAATAAAAAATTAGTTTTTTCTATACTAAGCAAGATTGCTTTTCCCAAAGTTTCCCACCAATAGATCTAGGGGAGATAGGGAGTTTCTGTTACCGTTTGATCAGCTCCGACGTAATCAATTAGTAAAACTAACTTTCCATTGTGAAAAATTAATCTCATAATCCTCCTTGAAGGTGCTGGGTTCGAGCGGAAAAATCTTGTGGCTTTGGAGTTGAATCGCCACTCAGTCTACTCTGCTCTTTCTCGTCGTCTTAGTCCCTGGAAAAACGATATAAACATTTATGAGCCTTTATTGAATGTCTATAGCGAAGCCCTTATTTCAGATCTCTGTATTTGTGTAGTTATTAAGTATCAGCGAGTGCCTGAAGTTTTACGCTGAAAGAATGACAGGAACTTGCCGACAGAAATAGTCGCGTGTTCTATATGTTCAAATAGCCAGAATAAGTGAGTTAATTATATATCGCTCTCCTAACGCAGTGCTTGGAATTCAAAATATTGAGCGCAGTCACCTTCCGTACTACACCCATCAGAATATATTTAACATCTTCTACAAAGGTGCAATTATAGTCTGGATAATAGGGTCAAACTGACACAAGCATATTTGAAAGTATGCTACAATTTAGATTTAATAAAAATAATCTTTCACATGTACAGGGCACTTAACCGAAGGATGTCAGTTTACATCGAGAACGCAATAGGGTTAGTGTTTCATAAGTTGTCTGGCAAATGGCCCTACTCTTCCGAAAATATTCGTCGTCTCCATCCGTGCAGGCCAAAAACAAGGTAAGGCCGACCATTCAATAACCTACACTACAATTATTTGCTCGTTTTGGTAATAATACATCCACTATTATGCATTATTTTCATGCAAAGACATACCTTTCATGAACGCCCGCGTCTTGGTGGAAGCACAAAACATCTTATGACTTGATCAAAATTTAGCGAACTTAATTTACTTCCCCTAAAAATTTTCCTATTTTTCAGTTTCCGTCATAGAGAACTAAAAATTATATTTTTTCTCCATATAGGGGCTTGCTTATTATGCCAACCCATATATATGTTAGGTTCTAAAAAATACATCTATGTTATCCAAATTCCCTACTGTTAATTTTTGCTGCTAAATTGTTACTATGGACCAATTTCCATCACAAATTGTTAAAAATTAAACCTTTTATTGAAGAGCTCACGATTCATAAGAAATCCAATATGGAGTGGGGACGGACAAATAGACCCATGTGCTTTAAATTTGGTCCCTTTAATTTGTGTGTCACATTATTGTCGTGGAAAAATTTGTATTATAAAACATTAACAGTTAAGCCTTCTTTGAATATAAGGGCTTACATTTCCTGGGAATCTCTAAATGCGATTGTATCAACAACAAAAAATAGACCTACATTGTCCAAACTCAGTAAGGATGATTTCTTTATTAATTTACACTTACGAATCAATTTTCATCACGAAGTATTGAAAATTGTACCATTTTACGATATAAAGATTCATTTTGCGTAGGAGCGGTGTAGACGAGAGAGTTAAAAAAATTGTACCGGCCGAACCAAATGTTTGTACCAATTTGTCATAAAATTGCTTTTATTTCGATCATTTTCAATAAGGTTTAGCTTTGGCCAAAAATAGTCATTGTACCAAATTTCATCAAAATGTCTCCAAAAATTGCAGCCTGCAAGCTAAACGCAAGATAACATGGACAGACAAGATCAGAAGAACAGCGAAGCTTAGATCAATCCAGCAACCGATTCTGAATTAATCGGTGTAATAAAACTTGAGTCTGTCTCAAGTGCTTCTGAGCGTTGTATACGTTCGCAAAAACTTAACATACCTTGTGCCACAAATTGCATATATGAATACACTTATAATCTTCAATGGATATGTACAAAAATTTTGAAGGGAACTTGAAGGTAAAGACGTTTTCTTTAAATCAGTTGCGATTACTTAAACTCAAATTTCTGAGACTTAAGTTTTCGCTACACCGTAATTGTAAATAATCTCGCTATTTCATGGATTTGTTTTCCTCGCTAAATTACGATTAGAAAACTAATTTACTATTTTGAGAACGCAGTAGTTGCCGCATACTCCCAGCTACATAATCTATTTTGCGTTTCTAAGGCCAAAGGAGTTATTAATTTATAATACAATAGTACATACCATAAACAAATATGTTCGGTGATTTAGCGCAAAAGTGTTCTGCTCAATATGCTCTAACTAAATTATTTATATTGAACATAGAGCAACTCGGAAGATACATCATCCTGCTATACGGAAAAGCACTCATTAGTATGTATGCTTTTATTTACTATGCACATTAACATATATATATATAGTTGAATATATCCATAGGTACATATATGGATACACATAGATAAATACATACATATACATATATATATATATATATATATATATATATATATATATTTATCGATCCATACGTACAAGACATCTTGCCTATTAACTGTCAAGATAATTACAATAAAGTTTAAGCATTAGATTTAATAGCGAGCAAACCCTACGAGCGTATGCAGACGTCATTACTTAATTGATATAAAAATATCTATCTATCTAACAACACATCAGGGAATTATAGTCGTGGTTCAAATATAAAAAAAAGGAAACAAAATGGAACAGTGATTCCGTCCTCTATTTGATATATATAATCGAGAAGACGGCAGCGATGCGCTAGAACGAATAAGGAACAATCATTCAATCGATGACTTTCCAAATTTCAAAAAATTTATTAAATAGCGATATCGTTGTTGTTCTCAAACCCGCAGCAAACACTTATCTTACAAGCACGTATCGTATGCAAAAATAAACTGCTTTCAACACGGTTCAGTAGATTACCAAAGTTTTTTTTTTTTTGAATGAAAACGCTTGCGAAACGCATAACATAGTGCCATTCGTCATTTATAAGTTATCAGGACTCTAGCGCATTGAAAAGAAGAATTTAGAATTCGTGTAATTGTAGTAGTGGTTGCCAGAGTCCTGCTTGCAGCCTAAAAAGAAAAACAATTCTGCCTAAAGAAATTATCGGGGAGATAGATCCCATCTTCACTCACAGTTAGCGAATAAATTGAATTAATTTTGATCACTACTTTCAGCGTTTATTTGGGAAAGCAAAAAGCAATGGCAGCGCAAGACTGCGTGATTGTATACATACGAATACAAATGCTAGACAAAGTGCATCTATTTAGCGTCAAAAGGGGTGGAGGACATTAGCGCTATTGCCTTACATAAATAAACCGACTCTAACGGGAGAAGAAAATTTTAACATACTGATGTAATGAACTTAAAGCTCGTTAGATAAAAGTCTGGTATCAATTAGTAATGTTTTGGGTTTGATAACAATCTCAAAAAGGAAATTTTCTGGAATTTTTTTTAATAAAATGCTAAATATTTAAGACCCTGCATAACGGCCACATATTTGGAAATTTGATAGCCCGGCAATTAGCCAAACATTGATAACGGCAAACCTTCATTTTTGTTAACAAATCCCGTCCTTTGCACAGAAGTACAGTAAAACTTGAAAATTTGAATGAAAATGAACCGATATTTATTTTTTAAGTAAAAAACAACAACACGCGATACTTTATCATATGCAGGGACAAAAGAATGCGTTTCTCTAGACGAAAATATCGTCGTTAAGGACGATCCCTGTTCAGAATCTCCAGGAACTGCAACTACTCCAAGAACTATTAATTATGTCTGTGTTCGAGAACTGCCGACAATTGACGGTACTTGGCCTAGTTTTCAACTCGAACATGCCAATTAAATCTTAAGCAATGCATTAAGTATGTAAAGACTCAAAGAACCCTGAGAGATGATAACTGAGCCACACGTTTTACGTTAACTTAAATCATATACCGAATGTCGCCTGGAAACTTTATATCAACAATTTTAACGGCCATCCAAATTTCTGCAAGAGTTTGGTTTCACTTTCTCGATCTCCAACTAATATTAAGCTTTGAAATATTTTATTTACTTTTGTAGACAATAACTCCTATTACACGAGATGAATTTGAAAAAGTTTGAAGAGCTCGCACTGAAATCTTAACCGACTTTAGTTAAGTTATTAAAATTATAAATCTTTCAAATTTTATTATAGAATGATGGTTAAGAACAAACATTAAAAAAATAGTCGGATCAAAATCATATAACATTAATACCTAAGCAAAATGAAGGATTAATAACCAATAAGCGAGTAAAAAACTATAGCCATATAATAACCTAATAACCATAATATAACCAACACCACCCTACAGATATTCAGGTAAAGACTTTTCAATATAAGGAGTTACATGGGAAGTGGTCGAAAAGGTGCTCCGAACCATTTTCAATAGCATTAGTCCTTGACCCAGAACACATCAGTGTACAAAATTTCATCAAAATATCTTAGAAATTGCGACTTGTAGGTTGGACAGAGAAATCAATGAAACGACATTAGACGGACAGACAGACCTAAGGAGAGACGAACAGACAAGTTCGATTCAGAAAATGATTCTGAATTGATAACAAAGGACGAACGCTATCAAAAGCGGTTCGAATGGATCACTTTTTCGACCACTTCCCACATAACGCCTTATTTCGGAACATCATTACATGAATAATTGCATTAAGTGAAGCGGTGTATGGTATTTAACCGTGGGCTGTAGTCAACTAAAATATCTTTGCATGTTTTTATACAGGGCTACTTTTTTTGGTAATGGCCCTGCAACGAAAATGATAATATTTACAGGCGTGAGCATGGGTCTATCAAGAATTATTTAAAACTTGAATAATAAAATGAAAATTTTATTATAATTGGTAAATAACATAAATAGTACGGGTATAAAGGGAAACAAAAAGAAGAAGAATATTTGTAATGAAGATATTTGCTTTTCTTTTGGAGAGTTGACCTATTTTTCATTTCACAAATACACCGTAGACTCATTCCATCCCCAAAAAAGTGCGATAGCGTTTTGCAATAGAATTATTTTTATCAACATGTAAAGAAATCATGCCGCAATTAATGAATTATTAAGAACATTACAAAAGATGGACTTCAAGTGTAACGGCTTATATATATATATATATATATATATATATATATATATATATATGTGTGTTTATATGTGCAGAGGTAAGCGCCTCAATCAACTGTTAAATTGTGCTTCGTAATTACTTTCGTAATTATTTACAAATAAACACTAAGGTAAGTGTTACATTAAGTGACGTGCATGTGTAAGTGAATGAAGTGTAAATGAATGAGTGAATGAGTGAATGTTTATTGTTTATTATAAACGCTTCATACACAGTTGCATTTTTATACACCGTATGCAATCTGATATAACCGCACTACTAATATAGAGCAAAGTTGCAATCTGCCTGTGAGCTATTGCAGGGCGATGTACGTACATACATACGACTCCGCAGGTTAGAGCGATTTTCCCATCATTAAGGACGGGCGCAATTGCAAATTAATCAAATTAAAATAATGTTATGTGTTTTTTTCATTTATTTATTTATTTTTTTTTTATTATTTTAATGTACTCTGCTGCCGCCACAGTTGTGGTGGTGCCCACCTTTATTTGTTTGCTGCTCGGCAGCTCTTAATGTTGTTGTTAATTCATGTGCGGACCTACATACGCGAGCATTTGTACTTAACCTCAAGACATGTAAATCTGATCAAATGAATTCATTTGCTACAGTTTTGTTTATTTGGTTCGCTGTTATTATTATTATTATTATTTTGTTATGGTTGTTTTACTCCTTTCAGAAAAACGAAAAATTTTGTCATTATTCATTGTTTCTTGTAATGCTTGAGGCTTCTGAACAGTAGGTGAGTCCCCGGCCAAGTTCTGTGCTTGCCGTAGTCCAAATGACTAAATGTGTGAACACATATGACTTGAGTGGCAGCTTTAGTTTGGGTTGGTTTCGCAGCCTAGATGGACAAGCCACGCAGACATCACCATCGCCAAGTATTAAGATGTCAACAGAGACAGACAACGGACGTAAGAAAAAAAACAAAAACAAAAAAGTTAATTACCTGAAATTGTTGTAGCTTCTGTTTTATACATGTTTTCTTTGATTATAAATTAGCAAGAATATAAAAACTACTAATCTATGTAGAGCGGAAATACCCTAAGGTGCCGCTGCCTATGTGACCAATGCTGCAATTAGCCGAAGGGTTACCCCTGTTCAGCTCCTTAAGTTGTATCTTCGTGCATATATTAAGCATTAGGCTAATGATGATGAAGTTTGTTTTGCTTAAAATCGTCTTCGGAAAAAAAACTTAACATTAACTTCGATTCTAGTCCACTCTTTTGGTTAGCGATACTTACGTGTACCGTTTACTGGGAAAACAGCGTCCTTCATGCGTTTTCGTGATATGCGTTA
>CCAG010002188.1:0-15606 GCA_001077435.1 Glossina morsitans morsitans
AAAAAAAAAAAAGAAGAAATTTATATAAATATATGTTTTGAAGTCTGGTTAAAAGAAAAAAAAACGTGGTAGTCCGAGAAGTATATTGAGTCCGCACCGTAAACTTCTAAAATCTGCGCACAGGTATATATGTATGTGGGTTAATTGGCATTAAAAGAATTGACGTCTGAGATCCATTCATTACACACGCTTCTTCACACACCGACGCACTACATCGCGACAGCGACACAAATTAAAACTCAAGTTAAATAGACACATTTTAAATTTTCTATATAAGTTAACAGTTTACTAAACAAAGGAAAGAAACCCTAAACTAGGTATACACAAATGTATATATAGGTATATATATATATATATATGTTTACAAGTAAAACTATATATGTGCGGATGTGTGTGGGAGAACGGCTAACAAACATGCACAAGTGTAAATATTGTATGCATAGTATAGAGAAAACGCTGCATTATATGCAATGCAGAATAACCCTCAAAATAATATTTAATATTTAGAGAGGAATAAATATTAAATGAGTATGTTACTTAGAAAATTGCAGAGATATACAAACAGTAGTACAGTAGTACATTGCCGTTTAATATACGAGGAGGATTGAAGCAATTGTACTCTACTTTTAACGACAGCCCATCATTTATATGCCATATATATATATATATATATATTTAGAAAAAGTATTTGTTGGACTATCTGTAAGAGAATATGCATGCACACACAAACACATGCACTTGAATGCGGACGTGCACATGCACATTTTTATACACACAGAAAGCTAACCAGTACGCAATACAAATATGTCAACCTTTACTTTAAAAACGCAACCTGAATTCTTTATTTTTATTTTACTTAATAGCAACCCCCGACCACCCTCCGGATCCAGGTATGCAAGGTAAACATATACACACGCACATATAAACACACACACAAACACATTCATTCATTCATTCATTCATGTGAATGTACACAATTGGAGAGAGAGAAAAACTTTTCTCTTTATACATACGCACATGGCTACTCACATATTACTATAAAATATGCAGCCTTTGTGTAATTCTTATTTAATATGCTATTAATATTTTTATGGGCTTGTACACGAAAAAGCAACGTAGATCTGTGCGACGATGATGTTATGAAAAGCGGCCACTTCTACACAAACACGCAGCGAGAAAGAGAAAGAGACGTTTAACAAACATTTGTTATCTTTAATTTCTACGTTGTTTCAAGCGGTACAAAGAGCCATCCATCCATCCATCCAAACAGGTATGCAGAAGACATTATTACGCAAATATTTATGTCGAACAGTTTGTCCAATAAGGGAAATAATTCAAACCAACCTTAAAAATCCACTACTTACACACACACACACACACACACACACACACACACACACACACACACATGCGCGCGTACAAAATACATTCTATGCCTGTAGAGTTAAGTATATTAAATAACCTATATATACTATGTTTTATTGCAATAATTTTATTGCACAAGTCACTCAACAACAAACTACAATAGCAATAATAAGAAAGCTTACAATATAATATAAATGAATTATATATGAAGTGAACTATTGTTTGCTTTACACGTATTAATATCTATAAGCTTAAATGCACACTTTTCGGAAACCTTCCGATTTATGTGTTTCTTTTTATATATAAGCGCAGGCTTATCATTAAACATCGACATTGACACAGCCACTAGGAGAATTTAAGTCAATCGTCAAATACTTTCACAATTAATGCGGCTAACAAACAGTTGCAAAGGAAACTAAAGAACAACGCATTATCACTATGACTTGACTAAAATACAAAAGGCAACTATAGCGAGAGAGAGAGAGAGAGAGAGAGATGGAAAGATAAAGAAATTGAACGCTACTCGCATATACACAAACACAAAAATATACTCCCATAATATAACAATAAAATAATAAAAATAGCGTAATTAAAAGTATTCTAAAAAATATAATAATGATAATAATAAATAGAAAACAATATTTACACGAATATTTACCACAAAGACTATAATTACAAATCTAAGTAAACACAGGTATATTCCGACGAATATACGCGTATATATTAGGTATAGAAGTATGTTATTTTTGAAACTTCAAAATGTGTTCATGATTACGTAGTCGAAAAACATTCGTATCAACTACATATATCTGAACTGATGGAATTAGAATGTTTTCTTTAATAGAATAGTCATGAAATTTAAATTTATTTGATGAGTAATTTTGAAAAAACAGGCGCAAAGGATCGACTTGGTTTAAATTAGAACGTATATATATATATATATATATATATATATGTATGTATCTACAAATTAGATTCAAAAGACTTCCTTCAACTTCAATTAGCGATAGGGCACAGTGTAGTGCAATCAGTCTAATTATTACTTACACCCTGCGCCATTTGTGAAGCAGACAGAATATATCAAGTTTACCCCCTACCTAGAGGTAGGGATTAACCATCTCACCTTTTATTAGACCGATCGGTTCAGGATCATTTTATCGATCGATCTAAGCTCATGTGTCCGTCTGTCCATCTGATATCCGTCCGTGTATTTTTGGGTTCAACTTACAGTTCGCATTTTTCAGATATTTTGATGAAATTTAATAGAATGACGTGCTTTGATCCAAGAAAAATATTGCAATTTTCAACATTTTTCGACAAAACTTCGCTTCGACTACTTCAGCATTCTAAATTGGTATGAAAAATTTGGTGTAATTTTTTGAACCCCGTCTCATATGATCGTTTCGGAAAAAACTAAATTTCTATATCGTAAAAACGTACAATTTTCAATATTTCATGGGGAAAATTGATTCACAATACTTAGATATACTTTTTTGAATAGGACCACATATAAGGGTTCTCAGGTTCAAATGTAAACCTTTATACGCCAAAAAGGCTTAATTGTGAATGTTTTATGATGAAAATTTGTTCCCGATATTAATTTGACATATAAATTAAGTGGACCAGATTTGAACCAAATGGGTCCATTTCTTGGACCCCACTCCATATAACATTTCTCATGAATAGTAAACCTTTCACAACAAGGTTTGATTTTTAATAATTCATGACGAAAATCGATTCATATTAATAATTTAGTAAAAAAATGAACGGTAAGGAATTTGCATCCCATAGGTCTGTTTTTTAGACCTAACTTATGTAGGGGTTGGTGTGAAAGCAAGACCTTATATGGGAAGAAAGTCTAATTTCTAGTTTTTTATGATGCAAATTGAAAATTAATAAAATTATTGGCAAGTAAATTAAGTTTGCTAAATTGGGATCATGCCTACGGTATCATAGGTTATCTAACGGTCGACGTGGCCCGACTTTAATATTCTTACTCGTTTTTTTTATACCCGCCCTCGAAAGGAAGTCTCAGAGATCCTATGAAGTATATGTATTTTTAATCAGCATGAAATTCTAAATCGATTAAGCCATGTCTGTCCGTCTGTGTATCTATGTGGCATCTGATGTTGACACTCTCTTGGTCGCAAACATAAAGATATAGATTTCAAATTTGATAGAAAGATTGGAAGCTTCTGCACACAGGTTGGTGTTAAAAATGGGCTAAATGGGTCAGAGTATTGGCCCGCAGCAAACTGTGAAGTGAACGCAACTCTCTTTCTCTACGCAAAAATGTGTGATTTCTTGCTCATTACTTGAAAATTATGAAAGAGAGAAAACTGAAATTTTCAACCATTACTTTAGGGAAGACACTACTATTTATGTACAAGAATGGAAAAAATTGGCCATACATACACAAAATTATAAGCGGACAAACTTTTTTCTTTTCCACATTTTGAGGTCTTATTCGTATTAATCGTATCACGTAAACAAGACAGAATGTTTAAAATGACTTTGTACATTGCCTAAATGAAGACATATTATGCGTCTAAATATGCGTTAATTCTGAAATTAATACAGCGGGAGCCACGGCATGGTTGATTAATTTTTTCATCACAGGACCGTCGATATGGGTATCATATAAATGGACTTGCAGGGTAGAATGCAACAAGCTAATTATGCCAATTCTACATTGGTTATAGGGGACTTCACGACGTGATGAACTAAAAATTTAAAATACCTTCTAGAGAACTAAGAGGTTGAGGAGAATTAAATTTTATACCATTTACTTAGGGCACTAAAGATTTTAATTGTGGTACACAAGAGCCGGTCTAGCCAAATATAATTTACTTACTCATTAAAATTTAAAGTGTAAACTTTATATTCAAAACGATGAAGCATCAAAAAAAAAAAAAAATGGATATATTTGCTTGCAGCTCAATATTGTCTGAAAAAACAAAAATTTATCCTAATACGCCTTTTCCAGTAAGGACTCTAAACACTCATTTGAAAGGTTATGGGGCTTGAAATCTTTTATGTACTTTCTTTTATTGACTTCAATGATTCCTCAAATATTGATGAATCGCGCAAAATAGGAGTTAAAGCGGGGCGTGGAATATTAAATGGCCCTTATTGAAATTTCAGTGCATTAGATTGGATAACTTAACTGGAATTGGGAATGGAAAAAATGTTAAACATAAATGTACCAATGACGTAGTGGATGCAGATTAAGAGGTAAAAGAAAAATTTGTGCTTTTATGCGTAATATAAGATCAATATGCATATAAGTAGCTTTTTTTATTTATTTATTTATTTTTTTCTCTTTTATATATAAATTTAGCGAAATCATTTGGCATATAAATGGGTTTCCGCTTTCCGGGTTTGTTGAAATTGTCAAATGTAAAACGTAATATCATAAGTTTGGTCACCTGATATCGACATAACGTTAAGTATTAGTGACACGGCATCACATAAGTTCGTTCATGCGAAAATGTCAACTCTTGTGCCGAACAAGCGTCATTTGCGAGAACTTTCGATTTACTTCTTTAATTTTATTTTATTTCTTATCTTTAGTAAACGCAAGATCATATTATTACTATTATGCCGACAAACAAAAACAAAAATGCTTGAAAGCATGGAAATATTATAGAGTTTTTTGGACATATATTTTAAAGCATGGCAGCGTTTTGTTTTTTCGTTTCTGTTACGACGTGTAAACTCACACAATTGAAAAATGCCTTCTTCCTTATTAGCTTATTAGACTTATTCGAATAATTATTCCTTTGCGAACGCATTAACATTTTTCAGCTTTTTGAAGCAAACTATTTGACGAATCGATTTGGAATGTATGGTGTGCTCATATGAACGGGAATTTGCAATAACGACATATATTTTTTCTATTAACAACGTTATTTATTTACTAAGCTAAGCTAAGCTAAGCTAAGCTAAGCTAAGCCAACTTAGTGAGTGGCTTCGTATTCTTAGTTGATGATTGCATTTCAAGTTTGAACTTAGGCGTAGCATGCACATGGCTGCAAGTATTGAGCTTAAATTTAATGCAAATATAATGTTTTCCAGAACTTTCCAGAATCCACTTGAGCAATCGACATGCCGAATGGAGAAAATTCTTATATATCTATGGCGGTATATATTGAAGAATCGCTTTGACGTTTCTGACTCGTCTCATTGTCTGCATGCCGTTTTTGGGTCCATGAGAAAGTCTGAAAAGTTTATTGAATCATATTCAACCATTTTTTTTTTTTTTTTTTTAAAGTTGGTCAACCGAGAAAATAATGCTGTGAATTATTGTTCCATCCATTTTCTTGACCTTATGATCTGTTTTCGATTTCAACATCATGGGAGGGATTCACTTTAAAAATTAAATCGTTGGCTATGATTTGCACAAGTAATTGAACTTTTATAAATGGCCAGGCGTTATTTAACAGTTTCGTAGAATTTACGGTAAGCAATAACAAGAGGTCTGAGAGGCTTTTAATATTTATCGATGAAAGTTGATATTAATTTCAAAATATATTAAAACGATAGTATATTCGGTATTCGTAGCTGTACCGGCCATGACTATGAACATAGAATATACGGTAAAGTCCACTTATGTCAATTAATTTGTTGGTGCATTTCGCGAACAATTTTCTGCTACAATAATTGTGCTCGTTAACGCATATTGGCCGACATATAAATTATTATTCGTGTATAAGGTAATTGAAAAACAATTGATAAACCTCGTCTGGTGGCGATTACGTTAAACAAATATATAAAAATCGTAAAACTCTTTTTTTTATCTATATACCGATTAAAATTATCTTTGGCCGTGATCTATCGATCAGTGACAATTGCGTGCCAAAATTGACGCCGATATCAGGCATAATAACAAAATATTGAAATTCTCGTCCCTTTAGGTCTGTTTTAGGTTTTTGTTTTATTTTTCTTAACTTATTTTTCAACTTATCTTAAACTAAAAACATATATGTTCCGTTTCGGCTCTCTATTTTACGTACTGTTTCTAATGACCATAACTTAAACAATAAAAAATGAGCGGATGTAGAGATGAATAGCGGACGTTTGAAATAACAGACGGATGGATAAGCGAATGGACATAAAACAGTTAAATGAATTGGAAATCTAGCAATTGTCAGAAAGATTTATACGGTGCCGAATCTCTGATCTACTGAAAGTTATTATGAACGGACTCATCAACGTAATGTGTCGCGATGTCTTCGCCCCTTCTCCATTCCTTCATGAATTGATTTAATAAGGAAGAGAGTTATATTCAGTAATGAGATAGATATCCGCCATCGGGAGCCACCACCATATCAAACTAATGTATAAAATGTGCAAGACAGTTTGCTAACAATGGACGTGTCCGCGAGCTCATCAAAAACATTTTTCCATGGTCAATGCATGCCGATTACCCCATTTATTAACGTTTACTATAAATTGCGACTAAATATTTGTGTTAACAGATCATGTCTGTTGGCCTACCCGATCTTTTCTCGTACGCTTCCTATGGCAATTTTTGCACTCGTCACCGTTTTGACAGCCACAGGCAATAAACATTTGCAAGTTGAGTGAGCACTTTACGCTAACAAGCATGTATTTTTGTAAGATCTATGCCATTACAAAATTCAACCCTATCAGATCTCTGAAGAAGATTCTTCGTTGGTAGCTGAAAAAAATCGAAATTAATGAACACGTGCAACAGAGTGGGTAATAGATGGAGTTTACTAGCTCTCAGCATAGAGTTGTTTTGATAAAATCGAACTACGCGTTTATATAACCGTCCTTTAGTGTTCTTGCTCACGGATATATTTAAATATTAATTACCGAGACATCTTCTAACTAAGTCGTACGTTTGACCAAAACGATCTCACCTGCCTTGGTTTGGACTTAGTGCGTAAAAAAATTTCTAATTGGTCTCTTACATAGTAGGAGGAACGGAAACGAATGAAAGGTGTTCGGCAAGTTATTCTTAATTGCCTCATTATAACCAATTAATTGTTTTTGTAACGTTACATTTTGTAATGTTATGCACTTGAGGTCTTCACTTGAACTTCAAAATGTCGCATAGACAAACTAGCTCTATTCAATCCCCTTAAAGGAGAGACTTACTAAAGTGAAAGACGAGAGGGCCGAATAAGGGAGATTCTTTCGTTTCGTCTTTATTTTTATTTTCTTTTCTTTTTCTTGTTGTTTTTCTTTTTTAGACCAAACAACGGGTTTTAAATCTACATTTTAGATAACACCTAGAGAGCACACAGCCGGCACATATCAATAAAATATGTGCACCATGGCATGGTAGACTTACATTATCTGCCGCGCAGTTTACTTTTAACTACATACGGATAAATTTCTGGTCGCGTAAACATTCATAGAATGACATATGTGTGAGACAGCAAACAAAATGTGAGATACAAAGTAAAGAAAAAATATTACTGCACATCTATAACATTCTTAATGGTTTCCATGCAAATAATAAACACAATAAGCGAAACAGAGCGATTGCAATTAGACCGAATCTTGAATTCGCATCGCTTGCAAGTCAATAACTTCCATGTCCTTAGTTATAAATTTCTAATAAGTCGCTCTCTCCCTCGAAAGCGAGATTGTTATTAAAAGGCATGTTTCGTTATATTAGTTGGAATATGCGAGTGCAAGTATGCTCATATGTATAGGTAGCGCGTCTCTTCAACAAACTGTGTATTAGACTTTGCATACCGTCTTGATGACGAATAAGTCTGCGTACGGTTTTGTGAGTGAATAAATAAAAATTTGTTTAATGTATAATTTTGTATTGTTTTGTTTTGTTTTTTTTTTTTTTTTTTTTTTTGCTTTTATTTGTTTTATTGTTACGGTTCGATGCCCAGCCAGAGGGGTCTTCAAAGTTGTCAAACTACATAATGTATAAATAAATGGGAGACTGTTTATATTCAGCTTAAGTCGAATCTCGGATGCATGAAAAAAGTCAATGTAAGTCGCGTAGCCATTCGCACATATATTTCAAAGTTTCAAGGCGGACACGGAAGCCCAAAAGCATGACCACAAAATTATATTTACCAACTATCATGCTTAATTTGTGAAAGAAATGCCCTGACCACCACAGCACCACAGCTAAACTTAATTTTTTTATTTTCTTCTACAGTTAGTTATTGGCCTTAGTTTATGCATATTTCCTCTCTACTTACTCTTTCTTCCTCGCGTATCATCTCTGCAATTTCTGGTTTGATTTCCATATCGTCATGATGGGAAGGAGGACCGGTGGTGATTTTTCCAGTATTATTTGTAATACCACTTGCTGAGGAAGCGCCAGCTGCAACAGCAGCCAATGAGACACCCAATGCGCTGGCCATAACTGCATGAGATTGAGCTGCTGTATGAAATTGATGTTGGGCGGCCAAGTGCTGAGCTGCAGCGACAGCTTGATGATGAGGATGATTTGGATCAGCCAAGGCATTGCCCACGGATCCAGCAGAACGGCTATGAGCTGAAGTTTGACTCTCCGTCGGTGAAACCAAAGCCAAAATTTCTCTGCTTGTGTGGGTTGCAGCAGCTAAAGAAGGAGAGCAACTTCGTGTCATGGAGCGAAATGGTAAAGTTACCGAAGAAGAAGAAGCATCCGATGATGCAGCAGAATGAGAAGAAGCGAGCGATGATGTTAAAAAAGCTTTCTTGGCATCGACATCTGATGCCTGATTTGTTTGATTTGGTGATGCAAATGGATTACGTACAATAGTTGAGGTGGTCATTGCGGTTGGTACCGACGAAGGAACATTCTTCTCAACAAAATTACCTGTTGATGATTTTGAATAATCATAAGTATCGTTATGCGAACTACTGGAAAAAAAACGATCAGTGTCCATTAGTAAGCCATCTCGCGAACGTTTCCTTGTTCGATTGGGTGCAAAATTTATATCCAATTTTGAACGGATTTTTTTCGTATCATTTATTCTTGGCCGTTTCGCTTTTTGTCTGTTAGTTATATCTTCTCCGTCTGCATAAGGTTCATCATTTTCAACGGGCTTTTCCTCATCACTTTCATATACCGCCATACGCTGTTCTAAGACCATGGGATGCGCTGCTGCCGTGCCAGTAGAATTAACTTCGGCTAAGCCTCTAATTTTCAACATCTCGGCGACTTTAAGCAAAGGATTTATCTGATCTTGGCTAACGTTAATTTCTCCTTTGTACATGAACTCCATTAAAGCCTTTAATTCTTGCCACCGAACATCACGCATGATCACAATTGGATGTTGGCATGGGTTATCATAAAATAATCTTTGAAAATATGGAGAGCAGGCTGATAACACTACCTTGTGGGCCTTTATCGATTGACCTTCACACGCCAATGTAACATCTACGAAAGACTCATTTTGCAACAGCTCATCGAAAACATTTGTTAAATTGTTTTGATAATTATTCCAACGCAAGCAAAATTGCTGATTGTTGCGTTTGTCAGTCTCAAAATGTTGCTTAATAGTTCTTGGCTCCTTGTTGATCGCATACGTTTCAGCTATTTTGGGAGGTTCAAAAGCTTTCCTCGAAGTAAAAGCGAATAGTGGTGTTAAACGAACATTTGCTAAATGATTGGGTGAAGCTGGTAAAGATCGAGACTTTTTGAGAGCTAACGTCGCCTCCACATTGATATCGGGATCCTCAAAAGTGCTTGTAAAACCCACAACCTCACTTGAAGTCAGCGGCCTGGGCGGTGGAGTTAAATCGCAATTGGTAGTCGCTTTTGTTATCGACTTATCCATATTTTCTAATAATTCTGGCGTAGAAGGATTTCGAAGTTTCTCTCTTTCCCAATATGCGGTTTTTCGCGAAAGTTCGACTCCAGCCGGTGCCACGAATTCTACATGTGCTTCAGAATTTTGTGCGACAGTTGAGTCATGATTTGCTGCACAAAGTTCATCGGTAGCTTCTAAGCTTACAAGATCAGTACCTCGCGCTCTTACAGTAAAATCCATTATGTTTTTTGTTAAATTCATTTTCAATTGAATATAAACTGGAAATCAGTATCTTGTAAAGAGTTTTCGACGGTCACTCTTACTGATGTATTTCTTTCTCTGTTTCTCTGTCGTGCAACGTTCGTCTCTCTAGGCCTTGAAACTTCAAATAGAAAGACCTAAAAAAAGGAAAAGATATTTATGATTACTATAATATTGTACTATTGTAATATAATTGTATTGTGTGTTATCGGCATATTCTTTAGATAAATGCTTGCTATGCTTTACGTATAACAAATGCATATGTATTTTATATATGAATGTTTGTATACATACAATCAATCCTGTATTCAAAGGAAGCAATTTTCTGCCGGGCCTTAACGTGTCATTTAAAAAAATTTCAATTGTAATAAGACAGTGCGGTTTAAATTACTCGACCGTCCTACCTCGTACAAAATCCCTTCTCCTCTCATAAAAAGAGAGTTGGTCATAGCATACTAAAATTTTCAATCTTCGATATCAATTGGATGACATATCGAAAAACCGATTTTTCTATATTGTGGTGGCGCTAAGTAAAGTGTTTACTACCGATAGTATACAATGTCGGATAGTGCAAGTTTGCAAGATTCTTCCTATTTATCAGTGCAGGGTCCATAATACCGGTCCATATTTGGCCGCAAATTGCTATTAAGATACGTAGAAATAACGATTCAAGTCGTTAATGAAACAGTTTCTACACAAGTTACATATGCGATAACTGCAATTAATAGATAATTATATTATTGAGTTAAACAAGCCGATCGTACGGCAATAGAAAGTCGTGCTTTAAGTACATGTTTCCTAAAATTTGTGGGTGGTAAAATAGTTTGCATCACTGCCCCTATTCAATATGCGATTGGATGATCTTTATTCTAAAACCCCTGAAAAAATTCCTCTATTCTTCTGTTAACTGTTTTTCGGCAAATTATGAAAACGCATACATTTGCAGAGACTCGCGTAAATTCAATTTATTGTTATTAAATTTCTAAAGTGTAATTTCATCCAACTACATAGAAAAAATATTACACTGTTAGCTGAAGACAGAACCACGGTACCTTGCTACATATATTTATGGTATAAAAAAAAAATATTATTTATAATTATCAACTAAACTAGAGTGTCTTTAAATTAATAGTTTTTTATAAAAAAAAAAAAACAAATTGGCTTTTGTTAGAAGAACGAACCGGACAAGCTCCGCGCGATATCGCGTGATCACATTTCGCTCACACAGCTGCCCTCGACAAAGTATCACTTTATGCCATGCCTACGCAAATTGATTCTTTTTTTTTTTTTTTGTTGTTCTTCTTCAATAAGTTGAGACGAAATTTCTCTAAACTGATATCTGAAGTGTAAGTAAGTATGTGATTAGTTTACAACATCAAACCATTCAAATTCGTGCCTACCTATAATGAATGATTTTCTTTCGTAGACGAGACGGAGAAGGGCTCACTGTTAGGTAATAGATTTGGAATGCATTCAAAGCAAACGCAATACGATGGTCAAAAGCGAGATATATAGTTGCATACAATTGTTTTTAATGCGAGAATCGTCGCTAGTAAAGTAAATGGAAAATAATTTAGAAATAAGTTGGAATTAAAATGTCGTCGTTAATTTTCAACGGATTGGACCATTTTTGCATCGAACATACGCTTGGTTCTGGCGCACATTTAGATGGGAGTTTTTCAAAAATATATTAACTGGATCGAAAGTTGTAGACGAAAATTCGCAAAAATTTGCAGTTTTTTCCGAGGTTGTTTTAATTCTTCCGCATTTTGGCCATGCTTGCTCACAGATCTTGTCAACCTCCTAAACTTTTATTCCTAATCGATCAAGAAATATTAATGTCAAATTTCCTATCTTCATTCATATCGCGATTGTGACAGTTCATAACCTTTATCCGCCAAATTGATAGGCTTTCGGGGAAATAGGTATACAAGCAATATTTAGAAATAACAACAAGAACAAAATGGGCATGTTGCAGGAGAAAAGAGCACACGTATACATATGCTGCATTAAACCAATAAAAATCAATATATATATGCCTAAGCTTGAAATCAAAAACTCGCTACGTGGACGAGGATGCAAGATATTATAAACAATTCGAACGAGAAACATAAAGAAAATATTAGAGTTAAGATACATGCCAGTTTGATAAATATTATGTCTGATATATCGTGTTTCGCGTTCAAGACTTTGAAATGTTTTATAGGCATATTTCTATACCCTACACTACTCGTGGGACAAAACGTATATTGAATTTATGCAGATGTATGCAACAATCAGAGAGATTTGAGAGAGACCCCACTTCTTTTATATCGATCGATTCACAACCACATTGCACGACCAGAATCCAAGTTTATTTATCCGTCTGGTGTCTGTCCATGTAGTTTCGTGTTCAAGCTACAGCTCGCAATTTTTGAGATAATTTCATGAAATTTAGTACACGGACGTGTTTTAGCCGAAAGACGAATGCTGTTGCAAATGATTCAGATCGAACCACTTTTCCAACAACTTTTCATATGACGCCTTGTTTTGAAAAGTTGTTACATGAATAACAATAGGATGATATGGGAGACCTAATGCAGACCCACTACATAACGTGGCCCACTATAGTGTTTTTAGTTGTTTTATTATATAAAAATTTTTTTATTAATTTTTAGAATTGATCTGCGATCTCGGAACCACACAACTGACATTCTATATTCAAATATTCTTTTTCGTTCTCTTTGCTCGAAAATTGTATGCCGCTTTTGCTGCAAAATTTCATGCTAAACTCTTAATATCTTGGCAGGAGCATTGATGTCTTTCGAAACGCTCCCAGCCTGATATCTATTGAATGACGCGTACTAATGAAGCTACACTCACGTGCTTTGTTTGGAAACGCTTTCAAATTAACATAAATACTTCCGACAGACATCTGTTAATATATTAGAGGAATTAATAATCAACAGTTCAAATATTAAGCTTTAGGTAAACCCCGAAATTTGAAAGAAAAGATTTCTTTCATGCAACGAATTCTCTTCCTCGTATTCTAGAAGATTCAAAGCATCTATTAAGCCAATAAAGGGAGAGTTTTTTTTATTATAGTAACTTTATCCTTTGAATGATTATAATTAAACACCTTCTAGACACTTCTCTTACCGTGTTAGAGAAATTAGATATCAATATATTTTCTGTCTTCGAAATGCTCGAAATTTCAAGAAAAAAATTACCTTCAAGTAAATAACTTTTTCGCCATACTTTAAAAAGTTCAAAGCATCTATTAAGCGAATAAAAAAGCATTGACTTTCTGAAAAATCACTTATGATGTGCTTCCCTAATAAAAATCTCATATTTCCCAGAAGTCGAGGTTTTGAAATGTATCATCCATGACATGCAGTTTCCAGTATTGCACAATTAACGTCTTGTGGATGATGATGTGAGCCCTTGCAGTTCTTAGCTGGGATTCAATGCGTTTCCGACTTTTGTAATTATATGTACTATTGAATCATCTGACTGGTCTTAAGACATCTTGATTGACCTGTGAAAGCCTGGTAAGATTTGGAAGAGTTGGAAATTTGAACAATTATTACTTTTTCAGAACCATATAAAAACCAAAATTCTCTTCATAAAAGGTAGAAAGTGCTTCTATGAGCGATTCCTGCCTATCATGAATCAGAAATAAACGGGTCATATTCTAAAATAAGTAACGAAGGATAAACAAATAGGCGCACTTCACTGAACCTGTTCGGAACCTGACATCGCCCTGCAGTGTACATATGCAATCAAAGCACTTCTTACGCGACAGAAATGCCAAAATGCCAACTTCAAACTTATATTAAACAAAACGAGGTGTATACCTAGGTGTCCTAAATTAATATTTGCCTGGCGATATGAAAAAAAAAGTATTCGATAAAATATTTAAATAAACTAACGGCGCCAGTTTGTAAGCAAAAGTTTTGAAATAATATTTAGAGACGGATAAGCATTTATTTTAGCTGGCCGCATATGCGAAAGCAACACGGCTCAGTATCTCCAAGGTTGCCCATACATACTCTTGTCCATTAATGGAAACAAAAAATTATGTCAACAAATTTTAAAATATTTCTTTTTGTACATTTTTAAGAACAAAGCGAAACGAACAAAGAAATATTAGTAAATATGTTTGAATGGTTAGCATGCAATTTGTCTGTTTCTACCGGTAATCAGCTACTCTCTACGACTATCATTTCTTAAGCGGCTTTTTTTTCCGGCGGCGAGATTATCCAACGCGGTTTACCGAGACATTCCTACATTATGCAATGTAGTTTCCAACCTAAATTCACCGAAGCAGTTCAAGATTTTTCAAACATTAGGTTCTACGCAAAAGAAAATTAGCTCCATAAGACTTTTATTGTTAGGGGCCCCCCGAAACTATCACGATTAAATTAATCGCTTCCGCAAAATCTGTTCCTCATCTATGTAGATAGAGCTCTAATTGAGCAAGTACATTCCAACCGTCCGCTCTTCCGATCTGGCATGCGCTGCGTCGCATTCTATTTTAAATCTGTTGCATCATTTCTTTTTAACAGCATTGGTTTGTTGTTCAAGTTTCGACATCTCTAATCACTTCTTGTTGTGAAACGTTGTAAGTAATAGATTTACTCATCTTTTTGTCTTTTTTTCTGTTCACAACTAACCGCGAATTCGTTGTCCTTATCTAAGCATAAAATAATGTTCGAGCCCAGGTACGCATATACTTTTTTCCAGCTCCTTACCGTGAGTTGAACAACAACTTGTCCACTGCTAGCAATCTTTATGTTAGTTAGATCTTTCTTGACTTTTGCGCATATCATGTTGATCTTACTCTCCCCTGTTTTAAACAATATTTTAAGAACATTATGCAATACATAGAATTTCGATAATAAGCATGGTTTCGTTCATGATATTTATTAAGGATTAGTCATAAAAGCTTCATGTCATCTTTTATAACAACCAAAATTCAATTTTGTAACACTTTTAAGGACCAATAAAGACAAATTTAATAAATTATGAAGGATTTTTCATTTAAGCTAAATCATATGTATTTATATGCATATGTATATATATATGTATATATATATACGTATAGATATAAAGGCTAGTTTATGTTTTTAAAATAGTTTCGTTGGTTTATTTTTAAACTTTATTTAATTTTTTCAAACATATTTGGTTTTCTTTACATTAGTACACATGTAAATTTGTTTGTTTCATTTATGTATATATATATATATATATATATATA
>CCAG010002189.1:0-19285 GCA_001077435.1 Glossina morsitans morsitans
TATATGCACGTGTGTGTGTGTGTGTGTAAGAAAAGATATATACAGACGTATCTAGGTGTACATAGGTGTGCTCATTTTATTGCGTATGGAAATTTTTATATTATATGTTTAAGTGTTATCAACGCGATTTACGAAGAAGAACAGCACCAGAAAGAAATCCAAAGAAGGTAGTAACGGCATAACTACAAGCACTTTTAAATAATAAATTTATGGACACTGGCACACACACTCATAAACGCCGTAAAAATATTTCAATAATTTATTTAATTAAATACAGTCATATATATATATACATAAGTTTGTTATAATGTAATATAAATATATATATATATATATATATATATATTTATTTATTTGTTTAATTAAATACAATTATATATATATATATGTATATATGTATATATATATATATGTATATGTATATGTATACACGCGTGTGTGTACGTTTCTTCACATTTATTTCTCTTTTTTTTATTTTGTTCCATTGAGATTCTGTCGCGGGTTGTACGTCGTCGTCTGCTGTTTACAATTGTGATCCAAACCATACGCTGAAATTGAACATCAGATCTTTAGCTCTCTTCTCAAAGCATATATATACATATGTACATATGTATGTACATATATTCCACGGAGAGTTTAATGCATACATATAAGATATACATATTTAGTTATGTAAATAAATAATAATAACATAAATAAATAATCAAAAATAAAAAAAAAATAAATAAATAAAAAACAAATGAATTACATATGTACATAAAATAAATATATGTTATATGTATAGAAATATGTATTAACATTCAAATGTATACGTGTTTGTTTGTTTTTGTGTTTGTGTGTGTGTGTGTGTGTGTGTTTGTGTATGATGTACGAAAGTTTAACGTATCCATCTACATACATGTACAAACAGTACACACATGTATTTATATTAACGCTTTATTTATTAATGTTTAATGCTTAACGTCATAAATTACACAAGTGTCGACATAAAATTCTGCTATACTCGCAAGTGTAAAGAGAGAATGATGTTGGTGTGTACCCCCTGTTACGGTCTATTCTATTCATTCTCAAAAAGTTTTATGTTACTTCGCCTTTATTAAGAAAAACAATGTTTACAAAACTGCTCTAAGGTTACGCTACTTGCTACAACCTTTTCGGAAATTTTAAAGAAAACAAGAAAAAGAACAAAAAAAAAAAAAATAATATAAAAAACAAAATAAAATAATACTACTTAGAGGTTTACGTCCCCTACGTGTATAACTTATTACAGCCTCCTACAAAGTGTTTACATATATACGTGGCAGCCAGCGTTTATTTTCATTGATTCTTACGAGTACGCGAGTTTAATGTATGTATGGGTAAATGTATATATATATATATATATATATATATGTATCAATCTATGCATTTATGTGTGTATGTGTGTATGTACGTACGTATATAAATACGTATATACGTGCATACACTATCATAAATATACATTGTATATACATATATACTTATATACATATATATTTATAAGCATATATAAACATGTGCGGTCTTCGTTTTTCAATTCTTTCTTAAAATTTTTCTATACTAATTCTGATATCCTGGTAGCCCGTGCATGCTTACTGGTGTGCTATTGCTATTGCAATCTATAAGGAGGATATTTTGTGCGGCAAATTCTTAACCAAACCTCATTGAATATACTCGGCGGGTGAACACAACAACTTTTATTGCCACCCACTTACTTTGTACGTTTTGTGCCAGTGCAGCAGTAATGGGCAAAGTTTTTTACTGTGCGACGCTGGTGAAATGAGAAGCACGTTGTGCTGTTGTTTTGTTCATAACGTGGCATACAGCGAGGAAGGCAACGGCAACGGCAACGGCAACGGCAAAGGCAAAGGCGAAGGCAAAAACAGAAGAAGTTTATACGCCGGAGTAGTGCTATAAATTAATAAATTACAATTTATGTGTGTAGCTGCTGCTGATGCTCTGAGTTGCTGATTTTGCAGTAAAATACAAAGTTTTCTACGACTTTTACATGAAAATCGATTTTACACGGAATACTACATTTATAAATATTAAATGTTCCTACATTCAATTTATGTTTGCATACACATTATTCAGTTTTTTATTATTTTTATTATTATTACATTTTTTGTTTTATTTTTCATTTCATTTAATGTTACGATTTTTTATTTGCTTATCTTTATTTTCTTTTTAACTTTTTTTTTTGTTTTTTTTTTTTGTTTTTTTTATATCTTATTATTATTGTTATTATTATTATTATTATTATTATTATTATTACTACTTCGTTTTTAAACTTTTCATTTATAGTTTTCTTTTTTTAATTACTTTACTACCTTACAGTTATAATTATGATTTATTTATTATTTGTTCCATATCTTTTCAAAAAACGGCTCCACTTAATATATTAACTAATTTACTATACTTTGCAAGGGATTAACGTTCCATGCTATCATATTAATAATTCTCGCGAAATTTGTTTATTTGCGTTAATATGTTTTTCAATATATTTTACATTTTTTTTACCTTCTTTCTTTTTGACTTTTTTTTTGTTTTTTTATTTAACTATACCGAAATAATTCACACGCCAGCAAATTTCGAACACAACGATACGACAGTTAAATGCGGACTGTGCGGACTGTGCGGACATGAATGTGCACATGAATGAAATTTACTTTTAGTTACAAGCAGCACAAGCAGCTCTGAATGTGTTCGTGAGCTGCATACATTTACATATATAGAGTAGACGTTCAAAAATAACTTGTTTTAATTCCAATTTGTATTTCGCTTTATTTCAATTGTTCCCCCTTAAGTGAACTATGGCGTGGAAATGAAATCGAACGTTTTCCGGCGAATTTCATTATTATTATCTTTTATCTGTCGAATTATGAGATAACGTTGAATTACCATCGGCGAAGCGAAACATCAAATGATAGAGTGACACAGCCGCGAACAAACGCATATTCGTGCACGCACGCACGCACGCACGCACTTATCCATATGTGTACTATTTCGCATATATTATGCGTTCATATGCATCAATGCTTATTATTTTTTAATAAGGTACATATATATATTTTACCTGTAAATATTAATTTATTATTTTTGATGCTATTTATTATATAAAAAAAAAAGAAAAATCATTTTCTATCAAATTTTTATCTTTACCTACAGAGTGTGATCGGCGTAGCGTTACTACATATAGTCCGACTACTTGCTATTTATTTAGGCTTTATCTCCTTACAGTGATCGGGTGGGTATATGACCCGAATGCTAAAAACAGCCTATGGCTATTTACTTACACGCCTACTTTGTGAGGTAAGAAGAATTATTAAAACTATTATGTTTAACATTTGCATATATAATTACATTCTTTTGAAAAGGAATGAAAGTCTCTTACGACTGCTTTTAATTCTTTCAATTTATTTCTCGTTTGGCTTTCAAATAATTTGTTTAAGCGGAAATATAATGTTTACAGCTCTCTCTTGCGAAAGCCCATCTTTCGATGAGTGCGTGAATTTAAGGTAGTTTCTAAGTTTTAAAATATTACGCAAGCGAACATTTTTCCTATATATTGTTTAATATATTAAATCCTGTAAACATTACGTAGTTTTATAAGCTATTAAGTAAAGAAACGTACAATGATTTCTTCTGCAGTGGTTAAAGATATCGTTCGGAAGATCGATGCAACGTATAGAGCCCCGTCCCGATAGATATTATATATGTACATTAATATCGTGGATTACGAAGATTACCGTAAGATATTAATAGCAAACAAACCATCTCCGATATATTATGCTATATACATACGGTATACGGTATTAATAGTCTTTTTATCAACTCGTCAGAAACATAAACTGTATAGTAAATGCAGATTCTCTAGAAAGGAGCTTTCGAAACTAGAATCTCACTTAGATATTGCAACCAAACTAACGGAAAAGTATTAATAAAAAACTGTCCTAATGACTATCGCCAAACGTAAAGGTCGTTGCTTATGCGACGAAGAGAACGGGACTTTAAACTTCTCCGGAAGAAATTATTAAATATTGCTTTGCTTAATAGGTCGCAAAACTACGCGAAATTTCCAGGCTTAAGATAACCAAAAAAAAAAAAATACGACAAAAACTCTTCAAGAGATTCTAAGCATATCGTTTGTACATATGTCCACGTCTGTCTACAACGCAACATAAACCGAGAACATCTCAATTTGCAAATGCAATACAAATGCGTTTTTATTCATTGCTCAAAAACTGCAACAAATCTAACGATAACAATTTCGGTGGGTATTTTATGGGCAATCCTACAGTACGGGTAGAAAAACGGAAAAAGTCGACCAAGCCCATTTGTATTATAGCACTCTATAAAGTATCGAAATTTTGGTTTTCTCCCTTTTGTTTAATATAAAGGTGCGGTATATAAAAGATTCGGCTACAGCCGAATATAATTTCCTTACTTTACCTTAATCATTGAATCTTTATTTCTATATAAAAAAAACCGGAAGGTGAGTACATAAGCAATAATGCTTTGACGTCGTATGTAACGTTTATCGTCTACTTGTCTTAACTAGAGGGTATTGAGAATTGGCGTCATTGCCAAAAATGCTTAATTTGCTTATTTCTATTACCTAAGACTATGTTCTGGAACGTTTATTAATTGAAGCAATCGTAAGCGCGAGTCCGTTCATAAACAAATCCACATTTGTATGTTCCGATGCTGACTAAAACCAACTTAACAAACTCAGCGGAAGCCTTAGTTCGGAATATTCAGCTGTCATAAGACTTGTAAGCAATAGATAATGCATAATAAAAGTTGTTCAATGTTTGCTCGTCTAAATTATAAAATTAAAAACATGTGTCCCGATAATCTACAAGTACCTATAATGACTCCTGATTACCGCCATCGCAACATGTGTAGGGGACAGTCACTTAGGGGACTGGTCGTGTATAGAAACACACCAAAAATTAATGAAAAATTTTAGTGGTGTGCGTTTTAAAAATTGTTTATCTGAATATTGGTATAACGACGTGGTTACGTAGCTAAGTGCATGATCCGCGACGAGACTCGTCTTGCCTAAATATACATATGAAAGTATTTAAACATAAAACACTTAGTCAATAGAAAGAAAGAAAGAGAGGGAGAGAGAGAAATATGTAGAAGAACAAACTTTTTCTACAAGGTGGGTCTCTACAAAACGGAAAATGTTCAATAATAGCAATATTAATACTAAAAGGGAAAGGCATTCTAACAACAACCTCATTAGAGGAAACCTATTTTTCATAGCCGGTCAGGATGGCAATCTTCAATGACAAGAAGCTATGTAAAAAATCAAACTGGACGTTAGGCTAATATTTAGAAGATACGCAAATTTAGCAGGGCTCTCCAACGGACAATGTAAAACTGGTAACATATAACGCTTACATTACGCGCGCAAAATTATGCAAATTCTATAGCTAATAATCCAATCATCAATAACAAGAGAAACTTCATCAAGACTACGGTGTGGTATTCCAAGAAGGTCAGTTTACAAAAATGCGGCGGGTATTTTCGTTTTAGAAAAAAAAAAAATTAAAATTTTGAGAACAAACAGTCAGGTTTTTCAAAGAAAAAGCCTCCTCTACTAACCCATCAAAAGCAGCCAAAATCAATCAACTCATCAGGGAGTTAAGCCACCAAGAAACCTTTTCGAATTTTTGCAACTGCTAATAAATTCTCATATGCAACTTAAAACTAATAAGTGTCAAGAACAAAAAAAGGAAATTAAACAAGAGTTTAATTATCAAAAAAAATTTCTTAGCCAAATTTTTGAATGTAATAAACAATAATCGAATCAATCAACCAGAAAGAAAAGGAAAATTGTATCAAATAAAACCATAACGTCCCCCATACTAGTACTTTCAAAATCTAACAAACACTAACGAACTAACTGTTTGTACCGAGAATTTGCGGTGTGTTGTACCCGCAACATAACAGCATTTATTTCAATGAGTACCAAATGTTAACAGTATTGAGCCATTCTGTTAACATAACATTTTATGTAATTTTTCCTCCGTTGAAGATCGACTTTTAAATATGACAGTTTTCGCCAGTTACCACACTTTCACTGAATTATCGTAAATAAAGTGGAACGTTTTGGAATATAACTGAGTCTCTTTTTTTAGTATTTTGTAAAACATTAGATTTATTTCGATCAATCCATTAAAACACTATTAATTCCAATATTTTCCAATACATTCACAAACACACGGAAAATATATATATTTGATTCAGTTGATTAGAATTAGACTCACTTACATATATAATTTAATAATAGTTTCAAATTTTTAAATCTGCAATAAATGTAATCAATAAAATTACCCTGCGATACTTGCATTTTTGCAATATCTTAGATATATTTAATTTACCGAGACAATCGTCCAGGCTCGGTCCGAAGTAAGTCGAAACTTTCGATTCCCTTATAAGAGTACGAATAATGTTTCAAAGTAAACGTGGCGCCATTCTTATAAACCGTGCAAGGCTGCTTTGATGAAATACGTCTTGGTTGTCACATTCACATTTGCAAATGAATTAAAACTTTATTCTGGCTAAGGTAAAATAATTAACTGAATACAATTTGGATTGCATCCCAAGAGTAGTTTACTAAGTTACTGATAACAGGATAAACTTAATATGCCATCCATCCCTCATATTGAGATAGTCGAGAGAAAAACATGCGAATAGCCTCGAAAACGCATCGCATCATATATGTATATGTCTAAGGTTACACACATCTGTTAAAATGTTTGTGCTCGCAAGCGTTGGATACATTGTTAAGAAAAAAGTCTTTGAATAGGCTGACATGCATGCATATATAAGCATGCACTACGCACTACACACAAAAGTATATTTTAAGTATTTGGGTGTTCTTTAATCGCCTCACAAGATAGCTAACAAAAAAAGAAAAAAAAAAAAAAGACTTTATACCACGCCCTCTTATGCAGTCGTACTCTACCCGCATTGAAAGTCTGTTAGTCCGAGCAAAAAAAAGCACTCACACACAAAACAAAACAACAACAACGGCAAAGTAAAAAAAAAAAAAACAGAAGAAAAAAAGCACCTTATGCTAATCTGTTGTTGTTGCGATTTCAGTGGCGAACTTGTAGTTGGAAAACTTATAATTTTCTCTTAGTTTTAACGCTTTGCAGAGCGAAAGCATTTGCTTGCTTGCCGTAGTTAAGTGCTCTGCTCTCTCTCTTTGAGGCAGGAGTGTAAATTTGTTAATTTTACACAATCAGTTGGCATAAAAATATGGAAATGATGACGTCAGTGAAAAGGCGGAGTTTACAATTTCTGTTGTTTTTTATGAGTCATGCAGGAGGTTCAAAAAATCTGCTTTGCTATCCAGTTTAAAGATGGCAGTAGTTGGGGAAAAGGAGACTATGTGTAACGCATAAAATACTTGAATTGAAACAAAAATGGTTGGGTTGTGTGTCGTCTGCCCTACAACATGTGTGTGGGCCTACAAAATTGCGCCTGTGTGTTGCGTTCTTCTTTAAATGCAAATAAAATACCAGCCGATTATTGGTACTATGCTATAATTCACTTACTTTAGGTCTTTTGAACATGCATCTATAAATATATGTATATATATATATATATATATATATAGATGATATATAGATATATTATATATATATATACATAGATGTCCATATATCTTATATATATAAGTATGTGTTTGTGCCTGAATATAAGTCATACACACATCGGACTTGATACTAATAGAAGTAATATCTAGTACCTCGATTACGATTTTGTCGTGATCATCATTGCGATTTTAATAAGTTAGTTGAGAAGTTAAAAGTTACGTAAGACGACAAGCATACGTAGATATGCTATGGAATTAAGTCGAGTGAAAAATTCAAAACCTCATCGTTTGCCTTTTTATGCGATCATTATCACAATATTTTAGCGATTAGTTTGTGAAAATGTAGAAAATGTAGCAAAATATTCTCGAATTTAAACAAAATTTCTTCATATCTTGGACAAAAATTATTTCGCTGTTAATCCATAAAACTTTATTAGTTTATAACTTGAAAGTAGTGCATGTGCCGCAGTTTAAACATTATTTGTTTATTATATATTGGGATTGTGAATATGACTCCGCCCATTTTCGTTTATCTAAAACCCATTTGCTTGTTTAGAAAATAGAAGAATTATTCATTGAAAGTATGCTGCACCCGCAGTTACGTCTTTCGTCCATCTTTCAGCCAATGTAGGAATTTCCTCTCTGCGAAGAAACCCTGCTCTTCGAAGGCGCTTCACAAAACTACCCATATTTTCTTATCGTCATAAGAATGGAAGCGCCGTTCGAACAAACAACGAGTCGTCTATTGAAACCTATGTTAATCGGAAGAAGGATGCTCTATTGATAACAGCGATAGGACAAGACATTTCAGATTAGAATTGGAAGGCTTTTCTTTGCCAAGTATGAGCAGCCTTCGCTAGTCATGTTTGGGTGGAAGAACATAAAATACACCATGTCCAGCTGATCGTCCCTCCTTCCTCAATAAAGCCACCACAAATATTCACCTTTATAATCAATATTAATGATTCACCCAGTCCGCATCATGATTTTCATTTTAAATGAATTGGTTCGGATCAAATTTTTAGTAAGACACACACAATTGATTTAATTGATTTATTTGCTTTTTGTTAAAAATTTGCATAAAAACTTCACATTTCGGCATATTGCGATATGTTCGAACACTACAAGGGGCTAAAAAAATTAAAGAAGAAAAAAAAGTCCACATTTAAACCTTCAACCAACCACTCATTACTCGTAAGGATTTAGCAAAGCTGCCCTTTGAATTAAACGGAAAAATTGAAGTTTCCCGCAAACGACGTTTCTATACAAAGTGCCAAGTAGCCATGTTCACCATGTCTGTTTTAATGTAATAAGTGGTACAGTTGCGCATAGTTTAAAGATAGTAATTTTCAATGAAAAAGTCCAAGTTTTCTTCAGCATCCTCTCTTAGAAAAACGCTAGCACTTATTTATATACACCCACACACACACACACACAGCCACAATGTTAATTAATATATTTTATTAAATCCTTTTAAAAAATACAAGGAAAATATGACAAGTGCCTGAGCTCACTTTTTAAACGAACTTCCTTTTAACACATATACCTTTAAGCCAACTAAAAAAACTTCTTACATTTCCTATTTTGCATTCGCTTCCTTTCTAAAGTAGTTACGCTTTGTGCCAACTTATATTTATCTATTTTAAGTTAAGAAAACTCGCCCGATTTCAAATATTTATGAACACAGTCCTAACTGGATACGATTGTACCTACAAAGGTCAGCGGTATGAATTGAAGGATAGTTTTGATAAGTCGCGACTAGTGATGACGAATGAATGGACTGGAATTTCTAACACATAAATAACCTTAACACGTTCGCGGGTATTAAAAATTTCAGGGACTTGCAAAAATAGATAGGCAATTATTTTTGAAACTAGTTGTAATATCCAAAATCTGATTATACATATATTATTAGAGTAGTCAGAACGTCGTATTTTAACTGTTATATGAAATGAATGTCATAGCATCCACTCATTACCTTGAAGTGTATATTAATTACAAAAACTTAAGGTTACATGAAATTAAATGAACAAAAATTTGCTTTAAAATTTGAATGCTGTAGCATTCACGTCATTTTGCATCACTATGAAAATGAATGCTATAGCATTCGCGTCCGCGAACGTGTTAATAAGGTTTCCAATATGTGGGTATTAGCTGGATATAATGTACGCTAGCAACCATAGGAAAATCCGTGCAGGGAACATTAGCTGCACTGAAATGTGTCTGTTGTGCTCGCCAACCACTACGCTCTATGGCCAACAGTTATTATGTGCTCGAGTAACGCTGCCTTTCTTAGCACGACATTCAAACAATGGAATTCTTTGTGACAAGTCTCACAGTGCCACATGCCCTTTTGACATGGTATTCGCATTCCACGAGAAAGACGGGAAAGCGTAATCAAATATGTCTTACAATTTTCTTTAAATAAATAATAGTAAAAAAGGATATCTGAAGGATAGCCGTTCCCGTAATAGAAAATCTTGTTGTCTTCATTTGCTTCTTTATCTGATAATACGGCCTTGAAACAATCTAAAAACAAAAAAAAAATTATATTCGAAGATAAGACCCCATTAGCTTAGACGCTAAGCTCTACAATCCAACACAACTAATTATTAAAGCTATGCAGAAATATAACCAATAAATGGACCCGTTCATCACAATGAAAAGGATTAACTTATGGTATTGTTCCACCGATAATCACCATTCGTCTCCTTCATGAACAGCATTTTCGCTATTTTCAACATATACTAATCTTCTACACCCATCAGTCTATACCGGGCATACACATTCTCACACCGTGCAATTGAAATGCTCTCGACTGCAAAATTTCAGGCAAAAAACTGAAGTTCATCTAATATTCCCTTATGATAGCCACAGTTCGAGCCTCGAACTAAGAATCTTGAGGGCTACGACAACATCTACAACAAGGGGAAAACTATAGCATACTACTAAGAGGAGTTAATGTAACTCTCGATAAATACGTTTTCAAATATCCTTTTAAGCTGCAAGCGTGAAACATGCGCGAGAACCGGCAAAAAAGCATATCGACGACAAGTCTTACGGACAGCCCAAAACCCAATGGAAATGTTATCCCGATCGATGAATGAACACGTCTGCTTGTAATTTTTTATTGTCTTGAAAACTCCGTAAAATATTCAAAAAAAAATGATGTGAAGAGAGGATTATTGGACGGGGGTGAAAATTTGAAATCTTCTTCACGCCCATAGATATATTCCAAACCATTAAGCCGATTGTATGGTGCAAAAATATGGCAAGTTCCAGGTAAAACAAAAATCGAATTTTGAAACTTAAAAGCCGTCTCTGTGGAGACCATGGTTTTCAATCTTACCGCACCGTCGGCTCCTTCAATTTTCGTTCAACTTCTTGGATGAAACTTCAAAACAAATTTTTCTAATGATTACCGGCCGATTTTTGCGACAAATTTGTCGAATTTATGTCTACTTTTGGATTGATTTAAAAAAATTTTTTCATTGACGTCACATTTTCTTTTATAATTCAAATTTTTCATACAATCAAACAATGCATACTAGATTTGAAGTCGTGTCTCATTAAAATTTTTCATTTCATGTTCTGAGCACAAAATTGCAATCGATAAAAGAGCTCACGGCAAAAGAAAGGATTATTTAGCCTAAGCTTCCAAGCCTCCGTTTGAATTGTAAAAAGAAAAAGAACCTCATTTGTAGTGAACGTAAGGCTGGACTTTAAATATGAAGATTTAAAATCAAGAGCACTACGGATTCACTTTGAACCGAATATTACTTTTTTACTTGTTTAAATTGTCTTTGAGATCCTCGCAAATAGTCGTGCAAAAATTGTCGTTGATAAACGCAAAGTGCCGAAAAGTGCCGCCTTCGTCTGAAAATATGTCTTTCAATCGATTGCAACGTACTAATTAATAGCACTCGCGTTACATCTCAATATGAGTTTTTGACCCTTAAAAATTCATTCGAGACTGGTACAAAAGCACGATAGGATCTATTTCATTGGAATGTCTGCTCTGATCAACAATTTGTAAATGATTTATCCTGCCCCAGTCAGCACTCGCGTTAAAGCCAACAATCAGACCATCAGACAATTTCTACAATCAATTGGGTCTACTTACGTAAAGCTATTGCGTCATCCATTTTATGGTTCCGAAGGTAAATATAAGGAAAACACACTTGCCACTATTTGCGGAATACAATACATACATATTTGGGTGTCCCATAAGATTGTTCCCCGCCACGCTAGGTATGACCTCGTGCCGGCTATATTTGTAACCGTGCGCGCTTATCTATTGTTCGTTTATGGCATCGATGGCAGTCGTCTCGCAGCTCTTTCGAAGTACGTTTCGACAGCCTAAAGAAGTATTTGCAGCATCCGGTTATGCTTCATTCCTTTAAAAATGGTCGTAGTGCAAAGGACACAAACAGGAAGACCACAGCGGCCACCCAGCAACGACAGATACGGACCACATCAAGAGTATGCTCGCTGAAAATCCGTGATATAGTGTGTGCAAGATGGTAGATGCTACTAACATTCCCAGGACAGCGGTACATAATTGTCTAATGAAGGTGGGATACGGGAATCGATATGAAATGTGGGTTCCACACCAGTTGACGGGGACCGACCTCATGAACCGCGTCACTACGAGCGATTTGCCTCTTCAGTGACATGAAAAAATCTTTTTTTAAAGGAGCTTGTCACTGGAGATGAGACCTGGATTTTATGTCAAAATGTGCATCGAAAACGAATTTGGTTTAAAGAAAATTGACCTTCAGTTGTTGCGAAGCCAAGAAGTTCTTTTATGCATTTGGCGGGATTGGAAAGGTGTAGTGCACTACGAGCACGTTCCACAAAGTGGAACGATCAATACCGAAAGCCGCAATAGCCGAAAAACGGACAGAGTTGGCGAATCGACGAAGTGTCGTGTTGGCCGGAAGATAAAATCTCTTACAGTTTGATGGGGACGTTGTAGCTTATCCTCCGTACTTCCGAGCCACATCCGATTATTACTTGTTTCTCGCGTTAGAAAATTCCCTCATTATAAACGTTGCAAATCCGAAAACGAAATAAAAAAATCCCTCGATGAATATTTTGCAAGTAAGTGGCAACTACTTTGGAGAGAGGACATAACAAGGCTTCCTGAGAGACGCGAAAAGGTAACAGAGCAGTACCATTCATACATAACCGCATCAAAAAGAGGAAGAAACTTATGGGACATCCTAATAATTGTACAACGTACAAAAATAATGAAGCCACGGTTGCATTTTGGTGCATGTGAATTGAAGCCCATATGTGATTAAATGACTTATTAATAAGGATTATTATCCCTCTTGTGTAGGGAGTACACATTTTTTCGTGAAACATGATAACTGATTTTTATGCCAAAAATTAGATAACTTGGACTTGGACGATATATGGCAAGTGAAGCGAAGTACTACACACATATTTCGTGAAAAGAAGCAATTCATTGAGAGAAAAGCTCAATGCGTGTAATCTCCAAAAATGCCTATTTCAGCTTGCCGCAAAGATCATGCGATATTTCAATTCCATTGAATTTTTTACTTTAGGGTTAGGTTGAAGCATTACAAGAAAATCGTTTAGATAAAAAATTTTGGATTTTGGATCCATTTGCCTGTTACTTCAGGCAAGTTCGTATAGAGAACTAATCGGAAGCAAAAATCATAGAAACATCCCAAGAAGAGGATCAAAGGACAAGAGTAGCCCACTTGCCTTACCATGATAAGAGTAACTTGGCATAAGGTTTTCATTTAATATAATTTGTTTTAAATAATAAAATGTTCGTTTATAAAAAAAAAAAAAATTATTTGCTTTTATTTTATCGTTAATTTGCTTTCGAGCTGATAATCTTTCCTTTTTTTCCTTCTAACAATTCAACTGCCACAACTGAGCACTTGTTGACGCGACTTGATCGATATTTTCTTTAGTAACTTTCCATTTCTTCTTCTTTTATTTAATATTTCCCAAATATATTTTTATTTGTTAATTATATTTATTTTTAATATCATTTTGTTTTATGGCATCATTTATATTGCTTTCGCCGACAGTTTGGTTTAGGTGCTTTTCATATCTATTCATCGCATCAAATATGTGCGTTTCATAGCATTATTTCCCCCTTTTTAATGTGCCATTCACCAGCAAATTTTACGATCGAGAAATTTTTCACTCGATAGTGAGAAAATTGCATACGTTATCGATTGCCGTTAACTCACTGCACGATTTATCGACTCGAAGTCGGTACTCAGGAAGTACAAGTCCGAAGGCGTAAATTGCGATCGAGTTCATTCGAAACTCACAAGCATTTATGGGTAGATTTAAGTAAAAATTCCATTTGCTTTGCACATAAAATAATTCAGAAGAACTTTTCGAATTCATTATTTGGTCAATGCAGATGCATACGTGAGTACAGTGAAAATGACAAAGACTGTATGTATTTATGTATGTATGTATGTATGTACGTTCATTCAGTAACATGCAATGATTTCCTTAAATATTATATAAATCAGCAAATCCATCACAATGTCAAATTAATATTTGTATGACTGTGCATAAAAATACGCTGTCTGAAAAGACCGTCAAATTTATCTTACCGCTGCACTGTTAGTTAGTTAATGTGAAATTCTAATATAATTTTGCTCTAATTGAGTTTAGTTGATGGAAAGAATATTAAATGCTTTAGCTTTGAAATGCATATGCATTGAAACAGTCATAACAAATACTACTACAACATAACAGTTAAGGAAATTTCCTCTGTTCCTGTCTTAATTACCAACCAGCAAACCTAAAAACTATTTTCAAACATATTTAGTTTCGCTTAATAGCTCGATTTTGTATTTCTTGTTTAATGAAGCAACGCAAAACGTTAAACTTGCAGAATGTAATGCAAGATCCTTTGTGTGAACACACACTCTACTTCTGGCATTGCTTATAAGAATCTTCTTGCTTGCAAAAAGGCATATCAAGTAAATACGAAGGATGATATTCGATGGAAAGAAAGAAGAAGTGCATCTGATCAGTAATCAGTAACAACATATTTTACATAGGGATGTTATTAAACGGGAGAAACACTCCACATACATACATACATACATACATACATACATACTTAGCTTAGCTTAGGTGTTTCCAAATTGTCAACAAAAGTATATAATTTTAATATAATTACATATAATATTACATATATATATACATATATATATTTATTGATTGATTTTTCTAAACATGATTATAAGATAATTAATTCTTTGAAATCTTTGCTTCGCTTTGAATATTGGAGCATTTAAGGTTCATCACGTGTATGCCGCTATGATAAATGAGATACGAGATACATTTACTTATTTTCATCCACAAAAAAAAAACGAAACCAAACGCATTATTCGATCTGTTTTTACCTCCCCCTCTAGAATAAGAGCCATTTGTATGTTTCGAAAGTAGCCACAAATCGCACGCAGAGCTATTGAAGCGGATAGTTCGGTTGCGAAACGATATGAATGAATTTATTAACGAGAAATTCAAATTTCTAGCGAAAAAGAATCGAATAATTAATGCGATGTGAAAAAAAGCACAATTGTAATGCATTTTCGTATGACGAAACGATAACGAAGAAGAAAACTGTCGACATGATTGATTTTTGGATTCTTTTGATGCGCGTGTTTTACCTCAACTACGATATTCGTTCGCTCCATTGATTCCGTGTTTTCAACTTATGTGTATAGGTTTAGACCTTAACTTCCACAATCACAACGATTTTGCGAGATGTCTCGCCTTCGAAAAGCATTGTTTCGCAAACATCAGTTAAATGCCCTTTCTTGATCAAGCGTGGTGGCGACTTGAGGAAATTTGACGCCATAAATACTATTGGTTATGTCGACCCGAAACGGTTTGCATAGTGTCAGAAAAGTTTCCACATGGCAATCAACAATAATTGAACGGCTAATTGCTGACATTATTTACCTGATGTCCGCTAATAAACGTCGAAACGATTACGGAGCTCGTAGCGTTCAACGTTTTTTCTCTTCTTTAAGAAATATTCGACCTTTCAATATTTCTAACGTTTCACAGAGCGAAGTTCGATTTTCGAAAATAAGCTTTGATGCAACCCTTTTACATGGAATTGAACAAACCTACAAAATAAAACGAAAAGTGCTCATTCGAAGACGGTTGCGCTGTTCATATAAAAAGATCGAACTATTTTTTTTATCAAAGTTATATATTCTTAAAAGGTAACAGTCACACCATTGTAAATATTTAAAAAATCAATTTGTGTTCCGATATCAATTAGCTAAGCCGCTATTTTGAAAACTTTAGGGTGCGACTGAAAACAGGTTATCTCCTTAAATAGATACTTTTTCCTTCAAAATTTCGAGCTCGCCCTAAACGCTCCGAAACGCTACTTGTGTCAAATAAATGTTTGCGGAAGAACATACGTTAGTGTAGTTTCAGTGCACGCCTTAAAAAGGCTAAAGGAACATCATTTATGAAAACTAATTCAAAAGGCAAAGAGACCTTGAATACAGCGAGTGCTATTGCCGAATACAATTTCAAGGACAGTCTGAAATGGGTAGTGGCCTCCAATAACGCGCTAAGTGGATCAAACACGACGAACTGTTTTTGGATAGACGCAGCAAAAACGACATAAAATGATCCTGGTAAGAATATTTGAACATGAAAACGCAATCCTGGAATAGCAGAATAATGATAAAAATTAATAAAGAATTTTTATAAGAAAAAGACTTCATCTTCTCTGGCGCCGATTTTGATTGTTACCCCACTTCCGGTTTTAGAGCCACTCACCCAATATCTGATGTAGCGGCTGCAACCTTACCTGTTGAAGCACTAACCTTATCTAGGAGGGGGTATGGATTTATCTGGAACCACTGTTTCCGATTCAGTGAAGGTGGCAAACATAACCTGTGGTAGCGAATGTGGCGCAATTTCAAGCTCAAATACAATCTTTGATGAAACTCGCTAGTATTGATGTTTTAACAGCTCTTACGGCCACAGCGGCATCTGCATCTACACTTAAGTTTAAATCTATAGCTAATTGCAGCTTTCGAATGAGAGCGAGGAGCTTATGGTAGTTCCCCCACGCAAATCAGTTTTTGTGTCTCGACTGGCCACGAATACATCAACTGATGTGATGATGAATTACATTCGTCGCTGAAATCCAACATTTAGGGGATAAGCATATTAAATTTAACGGGCATTTCGTCTCTCAAAATTCCGTATTCAACAGGTCAGCATATAGTCGGCTAAATAGTTTATTTCTAGGAAAAAAAATAAATCACATTCTGATTCGGCGTCAAAACACTATATGTCCAATGCCTTAGATATCGTATAATTTATCAAAATGGAAAAAGTCTTAAGAGTAAACGTCGCGATCCGTATAATAATGCTCCGGGCTTCCGGAGTGAGTTTCAGATTATTGTGTTCATTGGGAGCTTACTGTCAGGAATATCAAGTGTTTAGAAGTAGAATCGGTTGTCTTGATTGCAGAACGTGGCACAAATCCCGGTCTTTCTTTCCAATCCAGATAACATTGAATTCAATAGTGTTCGTCCCTAGAAATGATCTTTATGTTGCCTGCTCTCGTATTTCTTCTGCGTACGATTCGTCCGCCTACTCTCAGCGCGTCACTTTTGAAAATCATCAGACATTTTCGACTTTACGGGACCGAAGGACGTTTTGATCATTCTGGGAGACTTTAATATGCCGAATATAGCGTGGAGCCTTGACAAGATGGTGGATTATATGGTCCGCGTTATACGTTGATTCTTCGGGGCTATATGTAACTTGGGATCAATGCAACTGAGTAGGGCTTACAATTTAAGTAATACATTATTGAATTCGGGGCTTTCAAATAAAATAGATCTATCGATAACTCGAATTAGTCCCTTTGCCCAGCCAGAAGACGGTTTTCATCCAACGATTTGCATTTCGTTGGATATTGCGTTGTATAAACAGAGGCATCAAAGGACAACAATACAACTTTTTAAAACCAATTATGAGTTATAGTCAGTTATGCTCAAGAGTAGTAAGCTGAGGCTCTTCTGCTGCTGACCTTAATTGCCTTTTCGGCGTGCCTCTAAAACTGATTGAGAGTACGTCTAGGTGTTCTCTAGGGTGGACGAAAGAACTCAAAGATATTAGAATTTATAAGAATAGGTTCTTTAAAAAGTTGAAAAGAGGTGCTTGTCCAATTGTTTTTGCTTCTTACATGGTCGTTAAGAAGTCTTACTCACACTATTTGCAAAAAAGGAAGATTGAACTTTAAAAGGAATCTTAAAAGTTTTTACAGTTTTGTGAATTCAAAAAGAGCAATTTGTGGGTAGCCTTCGTGTATTCATCTTGACGATATAGAAGGAACTGAGCATTTTCCAGCACTCTCGATTATAGGCTAGAGAGTCTCTGGAGCCGGTTTTCTCTTTTAATGATCTGATCCTAATTTTTGATGGCAAACTGACGTTTAATTTTCACGTGAAATCGGTGTTGTCTAAGGCTAGGTCACAACCTAATCTTGTTATAAGGTGGCTGAAAAATTTTGATAATCTGGATGTAACAAAAGTTCTCTATACGTCGTTGGCCGGGCATTAGTTCATTAGTTAGGTTATCTGCTCGGCCAACTACCGATATTTTTTCAACATAACTGACGCTATCCCAAAAGGATTTCCTGCGACTCTTTTCCTTCTCCGGCGGCTGTTCCAATCAATAAATCATTATGAACTCTTTGTTTCTTTTCTGGGTGCTATGTAAACAATTTAAGAATGTTTTTATGTTCCATTCGTCATACGCGAATCTTTAATACTCACGATGCCAACCGTTACGCTATTGTTGAACATATTTTCATAATTCTATTAGTACGTTTAGTTTCAATTGTTAATTGTATTGTAAGCGGGCGTTACGATGGAAGGTTCGTTAATGACCTTTTCATTACAGTGATTACTAGACTAACCCTATTATTAAGTTCTTTTTAATGAATTTTTTTTTCTTGTTTCTTTGTTGTCAACATTATTATTGATGAATTATCGAGTTAAATACCTGGACCCTTTTAACCCATTTCTCTGTAGATAGTTAATCTTTATCTGCTTGGCATGATCCATATAGATTGTACTTCGTACTCCCAGCTAATATGTTATTTATTTAGTTATTTATTTATTTATTCCACTTATACGGAAACTCAACTAAAACAAACGACAGTCGAGTTCAAATGACTCTTAAAGTAAATCTTATATAAATAAAAGGAAAAAAAAAAGAAAAAGAAAAAAAGCATGTACACAATTAGCACAGAGCCACACCCACAACCGGTACAGAACCTAGTTGCAGATGAACCCCTAAGCCATCGCAAACATGCATAAGCTTGGCAACCGATAATAGTTAACAACAATTAATTTTCGAATCGTAGTGACTTTTTAGGATTAAGAGCTAGTTTAAGTACGACATTGACAAATCTCGTGTATTAAGCAATGTTGCTTTAATGGACTTTAAAGTGTCCGATAATGAAAAAACGTGATAGACGTTATTTAGGTTCTTGCAAACAACTCTGAGCGGGTTAAACAGCTCATAATTATATTTACAATGACTAACCTTAACTAAGGTAAAATGCCTAGAGAAGCGGTTAGGAACATT
>CCAG010002190.1:0-104259 GCA_001077435.1 Glossina morsitans morsitans
CTTACATTTATTTAGGTTTAGTGTCATATAATTTGAAGACCACCATGCCACAAAATAATGCATAACCGAACATGTCTATAATACATAACGCATATCAAAATTTTTCGAGACCGCATCTAACATAACTTTATCAATTTTTCATTTTTCTTAGTGGAATTTTTATATAGTGTTGTTTTAAAATAATGTTGTAAAGAAAAGTACAGGAAAAATTCCATTCACTCTATTTGAAAGTTATGGGTTTACCTTGATCTGTCTTTCTTAGAGCACCCCCAATATATTGTCAATATTTCCTGCCGGTTTCTATTGTCATAGACTTGTAAACTAAGCGATTATTTTCTTTTAAATTCAATTTCAATGAGTTTGGTGTTGCCACCTTTTTCACATATTTCAAAATTAATTTTCTTTTTAATGACTAGAAAACTTCCTCGAATACTATAGCTTTTTATTATTTTTGCTTTAATTCAAAAAATTTGTAAAAAAAATGATTTCTTCAGGCAACCAACCCAGCATTGATCAGCATGACTAATGGCCTAAGTATGCATAAGTTTGTTGAAATCACGTTTCCGATATCTAAACGCGAAAGCACAAATATTGTCTTTACATTTTTATCAGCTTAAGTTTGAGAAATTAGTTATAAAAAAAAAAACCGATAATTTTCTACTTCTTTTCGGTATCATTTCGGTATCAGCTCCATTGATATTACATGGAACACGTTATCCTTTACATTTATGGCCCTCGAATCACAAATGCAATTCAACCCGTTTGCCCGTAAATGTTTTTAAGTTAAGGTGTGCGATCTAGAAAACGTTAGGTCTGACGGCTGCATTTGAGTTTGCGAGAACTCAGCTTTTTTTTTTTTATTTTTTGTTTATTTAATGGATTTGTCTAAAATACTTTAGCTGGCGTTTTTCATTAACCGAATGCAATCGAAAGCCTTTCATAATCAGAGCCATCTGATTTTCATTTTATGTACTTTGTCCTTTATACATGGAAACTTAATAAGCTAACATTTTATATATATATAAAGCTCTTGCAACAGCCTCATTTATTTTGAAAGTAAGAACTTTCGCTTTGGTTTGCAAACAATTTAACGGAATGTGAATATGATGTGAGCTTTGCGAGTACATCCACACTTCACACTATGTGTCACTTATGTGTACAGAAAAAGTCTTTGATAAAGAATTACAAAAAAGTTGCCCATAAAAAGTGTAAACGTACTTTTAGTTCGTTATCCGTGGATCTTTTTTAAAATGCATTCTTTCTCTCGGAAGCAGAAGAAGTTGGAAGGAATGCAAACGAAATAAAGACAAATTGAAAAAATGTGCATAAGCTGAAGAAGAAGTAAGTAAGATCAAAAACGAAGACTCTTTTTGGGAGGCGCTTACATGAAAAGTTCGCTTAACAAAATTTATTTGCTTCCAAGCGCAACTGTTTCATGTCAAAATTCTCGATCACCTCGTACCTAAGCCCCAACAAATTTGAAACGTTATAGTCGGGGTAGTCCTTTCATTAAATACCCTACACACCTGTTTGCCTAAAATAATTCTTCGCCTATCTTCATTGGAAAATATCAATAATTGTACCTTGTTGCCATGTGAAGCTTTACTTTTAATCAAAGTTCTTAGCATTAAATTTTATATATACATATGCACATACAGGCACATATGTATATATATATATATATATGTATAAATATATATAACGATATATATATTTATATATACTATTTTTTTTTCTTTTATTATATGTATATACAGAGAGAAAGAGAGAGAGTTGTCAGATAAGTGCGCTATCACATCCAAGTTTTCGACATCCATTTAGTGTATCAAGAGTTTTTCTCATGTGATGACTTCTTTCAAATGGATCATTCTATGGGAAATGGTCATATAAGTTTTGCCTAGCGTTCGTTTCTTAACCACTTGGCTATGCATAAATAGCATGGAATATAAACAGATTTCTTGGACAATAATTATGCCAACCATTGGAATAAATACTTGAATCATCATCATTTCTCATTCGAGTTCCGTTTTACATGGGCGTGGCTTGTCAACATCTAAAAATATTAATCTGGAAGATGGTTGAAATGAAATGAAATATTTATAAGAGAGAGAGAAAGAGAGAGAGAGAGAGAGAGAGAAACTGGCAAAATTGAATCTTATCATTACAAGACGTCAATTATTCCTATAAATAATTTTAAAAGCTCATATTAACGCAACAATCATTTAACTTTTTTGTTTTTTTTTTTTTTTTTTTATAAAAACAAGCACGTAAGGAAAGCTATATACGCTTTCAAACGTTCTGCGTCAGTTTCTTTCGGTTACTGGAAGAGACACAGGATATACTGACTATTGTCCATTCATTTGCAACCGCAATTATAGTTCTTATGTTGTAAACATAAGCCCTCGTCAATGAAAATTCTCAATTCATCAAAAGATTAAAAATAACCCTAATAATAGTCTCCCCGAAAAACCCCTTTCTCATAATATAAGAGTACGTCAAGATGGTGCAACATCCAGAATGACGTGGAAAAGACTCATTTTTTTTCCATTTGTATGCAATCTACAAGCCACACTTTTTGAGATATTTCAGCGCAATCTAATACATTGACATGTCTTGATGCAAGCGTACCTTAAAAAATTAAATATTCTTTGAAAAATCATTAGCTTTGATAAAAATCTCTTTCATTTCAAATTTTTAAATGCATTCGTTCTCTGGTTTGGCAGATATTTTTCGCATTTTTTTTTCTTCGGAACTAACCTCTGATCTACATTCAATTCAAACGAGATTCTACTGGACTTGCAATCAAATGAACAAATGGATTATATGACTATATCGAGTCGAAAACTCCATATAAATATTTTTTACACTCATACGCGGCCGTTACAAATTAGTCCAACGAAATTAATATATCTCATACTCAATAGCGACAGCTATGAAACAATTTGGTTATCACTTGTGCTCAATAATTACTTTACAGCGTTATCAGCGATTTTGTGTCTTTAAAAACAGACAAAGATTATGAAGCAAATCTAATTCAGTAACGTTCGGAGCATCATATGTTGGAAAAGCTGATTCACAGAGTAATTTTTTTTTTTTTTTTAATTTCTAATTTTTCATATCAATTCGAAGCGAAAGAGAACAAAGTTCATTACGACGGCATTCAATTCACATTTTTACCAAGCGGCAATTTGTTCTTTTCTATTAAATTCGCAAATTGTCACATAACTCTTGTCATATTTAATTTTATTGGAAGCGAAAAATTTGAAACGAATATTCAGTGAAAGCAGCAAACAAATTTTAACAATTGATTTTTCTCTTCTTTTGTATAAATACATTTTCATAAGCAAAGAAGGAGATAATAAAATACATCGAAATATGATATCACACACTGTCAGGTATGCATATGTGTGTGTTTATGTGATTCTAATGAATTAAATAAAAAAATTATTAAATACTCGCGAGATGTGGTTCTCTTCCAAGTCAACTAAGGTAAAGATATATATTTATTTTATTTTTTTACCTAAAGATAATCTTGGTCAACTTTAGTTTGGCTTGAAAGAAACTTATATCGCCTTCGAAAATAACGGTGCATTAAATTATATATTGCTTCTAAATAAAAAAAAAACATTCCTTTACAGATATTTCAAATTAATTTATATTGTTGGCGGAATTCTTGTTAGCAATAAGGAAATCTGTGAAACGGTGGATCAGATTGAAATCGCTACACGCGTACAAGTTCGGAACAAATTAATACCGTTACCTCATCCTGCGAAAAAATTGCAGCATCCGACGTCAATCGGCAAAGGAAAACTTAAAGTCCCCATCACAAACTGTTGGTCGCCCAATTTCGATTTGTTTAACATCTTAAATGGAATAAAAAGTCGCTTATCCTCCTACTGTACAATTAATATATGGTCTCTTCCAGAATACGTACTCGAGTGTTTAATAAATTTTTTATGTACAAAAATTATGATAAATAGTGACTGTGATATGATATATAAATGATATATATATATATATATATGTATATATATATATATATCTATATATATATAAGATAAACGAAAATATTAAATTAATTAAAATAAATGTATAGCTCTTGAAGAAGTTTTGCCTCCATTTTCGCTTGGGGGATATATAAAATCTGTCAATTATTATTAATGGAAAGTAAAAATGATAATTTTTGATAGTCACGACCTCGTAAGTATAAAAAGAAGTCATCGAAAAGAAACTTAGCAGCAGAGATATTCTCAGTCTGTATTATACTGTAGGCGCGTTCTACGACCGATCTGGTCTATTCTCAATATTAACTTTCGCATAAGAGCGAGCTTCCAATGTTTTCTCGCAACAAATTGAAGCCGATTGTAGAGCATTTTTGCGACTAGCAAGATGTATGCAATAGACGTTACACATCCAGACATCCAGACGGACATTCTTAGGATATACTCCATCCTTCGGTGGTGGCTATAAAAATACTGCAACACCTGCAATAATTCAGTCGAAAGTAATTGGGATTTGAAAATGAGCCAAACTTTACCAAAAGAATCGCTTCTTTTTTTTTAAATCGGCCAAAGCCATAACTATTTTTAACTATGTGAAAAAATCGTAGCGTTCACATCGAAAATGCTTTATCGAAATGAACAGCAAGCAAATGATTCGCTGACTTTCGTTCTGGAAAGCTCTTAACCATTTCCTTAAGATTAAGTGCAAGAGAAACTCCGATTGTCATGAGAAATGCTGCTAAGGCGAAATCGTGTGATTTTTAAAGAGATTGGTTTGGATCGATGAAAAGCGTATCACATGCGACAATAATGGGGGAAAACGATCATGGCTCAAGATGAATGAATGAAGATGCATAACACCGTGGCAAAGAACCGACAGTCACAGTGTTTGGTGAAATTGAAAGGGAAACGTGCATGATGACCTCCTTAAATCTCGCCAGACACATCTACACTCTCGCATCACTAAGTAACGCGATTAAGCCGAGCAATTGAGCCAAAGCGCTTGAAACAAATCAATTGGAAAGCCATCGTCCTCCATCATGAAAATACTAGCACATACACATATAAACATTGACATTGACTCTTTTAAATGAAATTGGCATGGACAGAAGTTTGTGAATGTCACTTTGATCTGTTTATCGCTCGGAAATCCCAGAAGTCCAGTGCAGTAATAGCATAATAGTTTCGTTAGTCGATTTAATTAATAAAATTCATTTTAAACCTAAGGAATATATGTATGAGTTGTTGTACAAAAAGAAAAAAGGCAATGAACGTTTTCCTTCACTCAGTATTTATAGCATATATGGAGTCGAGATATTTGATATAAGCCGTAATTCAGAGTTTTCTTACACGTGTAGAGGGACGTGTATAAGTACAAACATAGATGGATAAACGAATATGCCCTTATGTCAACCTTATGGGATGTCTGATATATTTCGGTTTGCACTTCTCTCCCTCGATGATGGATAGGAAAATGCATAACCTAGATAATATCAGCTACATATATGTACTTATCTAATAGCAGAACTAAGACATATATCTCAGTCTATGTGTTTAGTTAAGATCACGATTAGTTTGCCTGGATTAACAAATTTAGTCCTATATTCTATCTGTAACCATTACAGTAATGTAGTGACTTTTCCTTTGACTTTGCAAATGTTCTATGCTATGCACCGAAACCTATCTCCATCAGTCTGCGTTTCGTTTAAATTAACGGTTTCACCTGCAAACTTTTGTGTGAAGCATAAAGCTACTTACTTAATAAGCTTTTACTTTGTAACACGCACGACGACAGTGGAAATTTCAGTGACTTTCAAAAATTGCCACGAAGAAATTGATACGAAATTTGATTAAAAATGTGCTGTAAGCCAGACTAAAACTGTCCCATAACATCCACGATGATACGGATCCTATTTTTCAACTAATTGACTTCAAAATTGAAATGCTATGTCAGTTGCGTCATTTTGCATCAAACTGAAAACGAACACTATACGCATTTACGTCCACGAGCGTGGTAAAATCTTTAGACCAACCTTTCGCGCGTATAATTAAAAAAATTCATGTTCATGATCGAATCTTTTATACCCATCGCTGTTGTTCCAAAAAAGACAAAAAAGGAGAAGAACTAAACTTTCACGCTCTATAATGTGAAGTGGGCGCAGCTGACTTTCTCTAGTTTCAAAATAAAAGTTTTTGACGCATAGGCGTGTGAGCGTTGTGGGCGTATTCTTAGGAAAGTTTAACTCACTCCCAAATTCTTTTGCAAATTTGTGGACGGTATCTTCATTTTCGCTAACGGGATAATGTTTATCACAGATACTACACGGCTGGATAGACGGACAGATGGACAGACGAATAGACGGACATTCCCAGATGCATTCCAAATTTGAGACTGAATTTATATACTTTATGGGGCTTTTGTAGCTTGTTTCTGCGCATTATAAAGGTATTGACAGAAAATTAAAATTTGATATATTACTATATTGAATAGGCGTGGTCAAATGTTTCCATTTTTGCATCGCCCATAGAATGTACCATCAAATTTTTCTACATTTATCTGCTATAGTTTATGAGTAATGAGTAAAAAACCAATTTTTTATTCCTTTTGAAAAACAGAGGTATGCCCAGTTTACGTGCAACGTTGGAACGATTAGGCCCATTTTCAATACCTACCTGCATGCAAAGACTTCCAATGTTTTTGCCTAATTTGAAGTCAATAGGTTGGGATTTTCGCAGCCAGGAGAAGGTCTACAACAGACATTAAAGAGACGGACAGACGGTCATGCAAGAATATACATACTTTGTGTAGTCTCTGATGTTTCGTTCTGGACGTTGCAAACGTTTTGACAAATTGAATATACCGCTCATCCTTCGGCGATGGGTATAAAAAGGTATAACTTTTAATATTATTTGTTGAAAAATAGTTCATAATAGTGAATCAACATTGAAATCAAACTAACCGGATTTGGACCACGTAGATTTACTTTTTGCATACCATCGCTTATAAGGATGTCTGCAATATGCGAGCTTTCGTAACAATAATGTGTAATATTTGGTCCATTATTACCAAAACGAATGGATAACGGTACTAGATGAAGTTGTGTAGGGTATCTAATAATCGGCTTTGCCCGACTACAATATTCTTACTTCTTATTATTTGGATTTAATAAAATCACTCCGGTTCAATGGAATCGAATAAACGTATATTTTTACATAAGGAACATGCATTCACATAAGAATTTATATAACATATAAGTAAAGCGTTAACAATTACATGAAATAGAAGTAAATACATTTTAAATATTATTGGTCCATAATAATGTTTTTGTTTTGTCTTCTCGCGGTTCATAGACTATTCTACAGATTTTCGGGATCGCTTAAGGTGCTTTGTAGCATATTAGTGATGCTATCAACGTTGAGGCTTTCGTCAGTAGCAGAAATTTTGCGTAGAGCTGAACAAACGATGCTCAAGTCCCCTTTAAGTTCGCTAACAACTGCAGTTATCTTTTGGGCATTTGACAATACCTCGACACTCTGCGTGTAAGGATTGTAACGCACACCAAATGGTCTTTGTATACTATCAGCAAATTTTCTACGAGTAACGCAATAATCTCATTATTTACATATGTACATATTTTCTTTATATGATTAATTACTTGAGCATTGAAAATGATCAGGAACCTTTACCAAATACGCAAACAATCAAAGCAGAAATAATAATAAGAAATATAAAGCAATCGGTTTCTTCCCCTTTAGAGTTAATATCACCTGATCACCTGATGATCTCTCATGTATTTCAGAATAATGTGAAAATACGATTAGGGGGAATGGACAACTTTTAAACGATTCGTGGAGTCGATTTTCCGATAGTAAGTCTCAGACTTATATTATAAGTATTTCGAATGCACTGTGTAACAAGCTTTTTTGGCAAGTATAAAAGGCGATTATTAAAAAAACAAGAAGAAGAGAAAGAAAATTAAATTCAATTGGGACTGAAATTTTTATACCCATCACCGTTATCCCAAAAAAGACAAATGGAGTAGAAGAACAACATTTTCGTGAAGCAGGCGCAGCTGATTTCTTTTCCATTTTCAAAATAAAAGTTTTTGCCGTATAGGCATGTGGGCGTTATAGAGGTCTCCTTTGAAAAGTTTAGGTCGATTCGAAATTCTTTTGCAAATTTGTAGGCGATATCTTCGTTTTCATCCCTCAAGAGATAATGTTTATCACAAATACTACACAGTTGCGCAAACAGACAGATGGAAAGACAAACAGGCAGACATGTTTAGGTGCAATCTAGATTTGAAACTGGCCAAGAATTTGCGTAGTTTTTGCAGGGGTTTTTGAAGCTCTTTTCTACGCGTTATAAAGGTATTGAATAAGCAATTCAATTTTGATACGCTATAATATTGGGTAGGCATGGTCGATTTTTTCCATTTTTATGCACAAATGTTATGGCATCGCCCATAGAATACGCATTTAAATTTTTGCACATTTATTTGCTATAGTTTATGAGTAATGAGCAAAAAACCAATTTTTCATTCCCTTTGAAAAACAGAGGTGTTCTCAGTTTACGTGGTGCCTAATGTGCTCAACAGACATTACACAGACGGACATGCTCAAATCGATTTAGAATTTGATGCTGATCAAGAACATATATATACTTTGTATGGTCTTTGATGCTTCCTCCTGGGCCTTGCAAACGTTTTGACAAAATGAATATAGCGCTCACCCTTTGATGATGGATGGAAAAAGCATTGCTTTCGAAAATTGTCATTGTATACATATTCTTTTATATGTAAAAGTGCGCATGTTAATGATTGTGGTTTTGGCAGACACAAGGTGATATTTTCATTTCATTCTGGACTTACTTTTGGCTGTCAGTTCAGAGATCGTATATTTGGTAGAAGGTATTAAAAATTTACTTATAATCGAGTTTACGCATTCACTTCACGTCCACTTACCGCATTCGTTCTTTTGCTTCCTCAAATGAATTCGTGTAATAATAGGAATTCTGATATGACGTTATAATGCACTCTTCTTTGCATGTTACCTCTGGGTCAAATTTCTTAATTTTATCTTTGCTCGAAATGGCATGTTGAAGCTCTGCCACAGAACTTAAAAGACCGGCACCATACACTTTAAAGGAGCCATCCGGTTGATGGCATAAACCAAATTCGACAGTAAAGAAATATAACTGAAAAATTAATTACATACATCAAGTTACAGTCAGAGCTTAGCTATGTCTAATCAATTTGCACTTTGGATGTGAATGTAAAGAAAATAATTAATAAACATTCGTGGCAAAGATAAATATATATATATATATATATTTTATTTAATATTTTACCGTAGCAAGTTTCTCTATATCAGCGTCTGATGCGCCTAAGGAAGCCAAACCAATTTCTTGCGAAAACTGAGCAAAACTTGGATTTGCTAAGAGAGGCATATGGCCAAGCAGCTCATGGCAGCAATCTCTGTAAAGGACTTATAAAGTTATTGTTTCTTTTTTTTTTTTTTTTTCTTCATAAACTCAGCATTTACGGTTCGGGTGTATAAAATGGATCCGATGAATGTCTTATGTACTGAGTGCAGTGGAATACCCGAAAAGCCAATCCCGATAAAAAATCTCTCGGTGATAAATAACCCGCTACTGGACGCAATTGAAAGCCCGTTTTACGTTTCAAATAATTGCTAACATCCTGCAATTGCGGTATATTATCTTCCCGATAACCACAGCAGCTCACCAATTGTGGCCAGTTCTCCATGTATTCCGGCACAGCATGCTTAACATATAAACGGTGCAATTCCCGAAATACTACTGACCTTAATAATAAATAGAACAAGTAAGAAAGTTATATTCGGCGGGAGCCGAACCTCGCATATCCATCACATAAACCGAGAAATCGATTTTTTCTAAACCCTCCAAGACTATAACCAACAACCACTTTATCGCACTCTACACTCCAGCTCCTTTCATTTGATACCTATATCCACATTTATCCACTAAGTCGTAACGTCTACCACAATTAATTTCGAATTAACACACTTAGCTCCCCGCATTCTATTCTCCAAGTTCGTATATTTGATATCCATATCGCTGGTATTATTAAGAAAGCTCGCGGTCTCTACCGCGCATATTCATTTTAGACTGAGGCCATTTTTAGGCAGATAAAATATCTTCTTTCGTGGAATGTACAAAATAGTTTTAAACATTCTCTCTTGTTCACCTTATGATAAATCAGTATAAGGCCTCAAGAAAAGCAAAGAAAATAAAATTGAATCAATTGTAAGTTTGTATGGGGATGGATGAATTTTTTCCATTTCTGCACGTAAAGAGTAGAGTGTTTCGGCCTTTCAACTTTTATAATTTAGGAGTAACGAGCAATAACTTATAAATTGTTGTATAGAAAAACTGAATTGCGTTCAGTTTACGCGTCACCGCGGGTTCTTGATCTGACCAATTTGGACCATTTTCTACACCAACCCGCGTGCAAAAACTTCGAATGAATATATCCATTCTTGCGACCAGGAGAATGCCAACAACAACAACAAACACCAAACGGACGAACAGACATGCCTTAATCAGTTCAGAATTTCGCGCTGACCAAGAATATATATACTTTATAGAGTCTTTTTGGCTTCAAGCAAACCGTGTATATCGCCATCCTTCAATGGTGGGTATAAAAATGAATAAATAAAATCGGCTTCATTTTTGTCCCGATCGATATTATTTCATAAATTCCTGATGAATATTTTTTTAGATTGATATCTTAAGATTTCAATTATTGACAACAGAATACGATCACCTTCTAGAGATGTCAGTTGTGTGTTCACGAAAATTAAACTTGGACGTTGACATTTGACATTTGAGTGTTGTTAGTGAATTTTTCGCTTGGGCGCCCTGTTCGAAGAGTAGGCACCTCTTTGATTAGTTCGGAATAAATCGAAAGCAACAGATGCTTGTGATGTATGATTTCAACAGACACATGCAGCAAGACATATAACGAACGACAGAACGGATCTGCTGAAAACGAAGTTTGCCAAGGGACGCTCACAGTGAAACAGGCCATCTATTGGAATTTCGTCTCTTTTGAAGGCCTTTGAAGGTGAAGAAGTAAAACACGCTTTCTTCTTCGCCAACAAATTAGGCAATTCTTCTAACCAAACTGGACGCGTAACCTAAAACCATAAGTGCTAAAATTCAAGTTTGCTGTTAACGTTTCGTGACCATCAGATCTAACCACAACGAACAGGCGAAATGAGATTCGCTTCAAATTTGTTCAACTATCTAGTGTAAGGTCTCTCACCAGGACATGTCAAATTGAATTGGATACAAAAATAGTCCTTCTTTTTTATCAAACTTACCAGGTTTTTATTTCTTCTGGAGTATATTGCACGCGTGGAATCGGATTACCGCTAAGATAGATAAAGAAAAGTTTAGATTGCTCTTTGCTCAAAGTGTTTTTGCGCAAATAAAAATATGAAAGATAATTTTTGGACCGTTTTGTCATGCGTTTACGCAATTAACCTAAAATTCAGAAAAGCCTTACAAAATTGTACTCTGATTCGATTTGAAAATTCTCGTAGGCACTCAAATGATTGTCTGTAAACGAGTTCTTCATATGTGGTCGCGTGAGAAAACTTTTAGGGATACGGGGTATGTAGGTACGGAAAGTATTTTTGGTTTCTAATATATATTTGTATTAGTCGGCTTAGGAGAGGTTTCCGAATCTTACGGAATATTTGTGCGAATGTAAGTAAGACATGGATGGACTCACCTTTTCATTGTATCGATCGATTCAGATTCCTTTTCTGAATCAATTAAATTTGTCAAACTGTCTGCCCGTCTGCCCATTTACATTTTAATTCAAATTTTACGCTACAGCCATTTTGACGACATTTAAGGCACCGGTGTATTTCGAACCAAGGACATACACTCTTGGAAATTCATTGAATCGAATCATGTTTACGGCCACTCCATGCCACTAATGCTCTATATGCAAAGCCTCTTTATAAAAGAATAGTTACCATTATTATTCATTGCCATGTAGCGTATACACACAGATCCATTGTGGGAGGCCCTTCCCGTAGAAGGGCCTCTCGAAAAATAGGCGTTATGTGGGAACAAAGTAAATAAGTGTAGTGTGGGGTACTTAATACTTGGTCTGGTTCGAATGCAACCTTTTCATTTACGATTGCTTATACCTCACCTACTTCAATAAAGACGAGTAGACTGCGACTAAACCTTTAATGGTCACCACCTTTGTCCTAAAATAGACTTAAAAAAAAAAATGTATATATATGAATATATAAAAACGCTGAATTTTCCTGCTCTATAATATCGATTGCCCGTGGTATCGAACTCATGTGGAACTTTTTAATGGTTTATTCATTGTAGTTTATGAGTAATGGACAGAAAACATAGAAGGCAGAGGTGTTTCTAGTTTATGTAGCGCTGTGGACGTGTCGCTTGCACGATTCGATATGTTGCAACAATCTCCAAAATTTCCCCCCTTTCGAAGCCGACATCTTAATTTTTGCGACCAAAATGGTTGCAGACGGACAGACAGACATGCTTAAATCGATTCAGATTTTGATAATGGTAAAAAAAAATGGTATATGTATATGCTTTATAGCATCTCGGAAGCTTCCTCCTGAATATTGCAAATGCTGCGACGCATATTCTCAACAATGGCAGTTCCCTCGCTTTTAAATTCAGAACTGACTCGTCAAGACAATGTAACGGATTAGTTAAAAATTTAGAAAAAAAAATTGAAATCGAAGTCAACTGCATAACGAACTGCAAGTTAGTAAAAGATACCGTACTCGAATATCGTAGCATCAACCAGCTAGCTATCCGCTCTAGAGACTGTAACTACTCAACGTTTAAAAAGACGTGAATGATGAATGCAAATATATCAAGACCTAATGTCTGACCCTGCTTAAAGTACTTTCTACTGCGTTCAAACTTACTGTTTGAAATTTTTCGCAATTGCTGTGAATTGCTCCCGTCTCTTGCGATAAATAGGATCCTTGAAACCCGGATGATCGGCATCCAGCTCAGATCCGTACATCAATACATTTTGAGCTTTATCCAGGTCCGAAATTTTTCGTGGAAACCACACCATATCGCCAAAATCTTTAAGGAACGATTTAAGGAAGATAAGCATTTCGCTTTTAAAAATGTTTTTTTTTAGAGAATTCATTCAAAAGATTTTGTTTACCGAAACTGGAACAAGCGGATAATGATGGTGCTCGAACAACAGCATTTCTATCCAATGAAGTATAATTTACTGACTGCACTTCTCGATTTAACATTTGCAGCACTTGCTCCAAACGCCTGGTATCACATTCAACGTCCACAAGAACGTCCGCCTTAAAGATCCATTTTTTAAACTAAAGCTCATGCTACCGCTTCCATTAGATATGAAGCGTACCTGGTTTTCGGTGGCTTCCAAAGGCGATAGCTCCAAATGTAGAACATTTATTCCTAACTCCTGAAAGACCTGTAGAGCACGAGCCAAATTGCCCACTTGATTTTTTAAGGTAAATATAATGGACACCCTATCTCCGCCGGAATTATTCTTTTGCCAATCAATATCACTTGCATCTCTCGCATTTTTTGAGCTGCTATCGCTTTTGTTCTTATAACATAATAAAAATAATGATTTAATTACATTTCCTTACAGCGTAAGGTGTTGGTGGAAAACTCACAATGCCCAAAGCATCCGATTTATCTCGTTTCGATGGTAGATTATGCAATGGACTGCCTTGCTTAATAGCCCACTCCTGTTCGCCGCTACGATAGAGCCACAATCCTAAAAGGCTTTTGCCCGAAGCACTCATATTTATCTTTCCCCAGGAAAACCACCGAAAAACACTATCTAACGAATCAAGATCTATTCGCTACAAAATTTCAATAGCAACTGCGATATTGAGCGTATCCTTAACGCCTTTTATATTCTATCAAACTGGTTACACTTAAACACCACCCTTTCACCATCTCCCTTGCAGGACTAATGTATACTTCAATATATGCGTACCTCCGCACATTTCTTAGTACATATATGTATATCCTCGTATACACAGATATGCTTGTATAAATAAGTGTATCAATTGAAAGTTCTTTCATTTAGGTTTATATAACCAGTAGAACTAAATGTTAAATAAAAACTCAATGATTCATCACAATCACAGCCCAGTTAAGAACCATCAGTAAACTTTTATCATAGATTAAATTGCGTAATGCAATTTACATATAGAAACAGAGTTCGGAAACTCACTTCACATTTATATGGAAAATCTTAACGCAACTTATGCTTAAGTTACCTGCTTAGTTAGTTACCAGTTCCAATCAGTTAACCCGCCAGATTACTGAAAGCGGAAGGGAACATTTTTTGCCATTTCTTTTGCTAAGCAATGCTATTTGACCAAGCTATGCTATTACCGATGCCTCTAAGAAAATATCATCTGATTGCTTATGCCAGCAAGTCGCTATTGCTATACAAAGTTCATTGCAAAGCATTGATTTACCAGTGCGAACCGAACCCTGCATTGAAGCGTTCGATGTCAGTCAGTCAGTTTGCTCTTCGTTGGGTAACTGTTGCTGGTTGGCGACTTCCATTTGAAGAGTGCGTATTTGTTCATGTACTTATGTAGATGCGTATGTACACACTTACCCACGCATATATACATTTTCTATACAAACTTTGATTGCCTTAATCATTACAAAAACAGTAATCACAAAAGTTTATGTGCATGTACTTCTTGGGTAGAATAACGACGGCAACAGTTTTTCGTGAATTTGGATCACTCTCTCCCCCTCCACACTTTTGCCATCTTATCTTAAGCGTGTATTAAAAAATATACACTTACAATAATACGATTTTTATTTAATTACAAGTTATGTTTTTTTGGTGTGTTCTTGACTTTCAAAAACGGGTCTCAATGCGGGCTTCTCTAATGTATCGATTTAAAAAACAAAAGAGAAAATACACAAACAAGAAACTATGTTCGAATGTGACCGATGTTTTCCCCCCTCTATCTGCATACAACACGAGCACTCATATATAATAATTTATTGTGGATCTCCATTCACCCGATATGAATCTTATAACCCGAATTTATAGCCAAAAAATTATATCCGACGCGTACCGGATCTTTTATACCCAACTCTTTTATCTTGAAAAACGAAGAAGAACAAGAACATAACCAAAATTTTCAATTTTGGTACCCTGTCGTATTGGATGGTCGCGGCGGTTTTTTTTTGCTTTTGCGCACGTACTGTCGGTTCACTCGTAGGAAATATGTCACAGGAAACTATACGCACCACCAACAAGGAAACCCCCGATGCCATATAAAGTGTACATGTTCTTGATCACCATCGAAACGTGAATCTATCTAAGAATATCCGTGTGTCCGTCTGTGCAATTTCTTAAACATTCCCGTAGAGGAAAGCAGGAACGCGCCGCCTTCAGATTTTGCGAAAACATTGGAAGTTTTGCGAACAGATTAATATTCAAAAAGGGTCAAGTCGGTCCATGGGTATTCCCCCAACACAGCATACATCGAGAGAACTTCTGTTTCCTAAAGCAAAAGAATAGAGTTTCTTACTCATTACCCACAACTTACGGTGGCACAGAAAAATTTCCATCTACCTTCTATCGATGATTGGCCACGTCGCCCCAATACTATATCTGCAAATTTTGCAAAATTTTTGAAACCGATATCGTAATTTTTGCGACCGCGAAAATGTTTACCGCGGGCATTGCACAGATCGGCGAACGCTTAAAATATGCAAAAACAAATTTAATACCACTTGTGGTACAAAGTATATTAAGCTTTCGTGCGGGCGTATCTAACACGCAGAAGAGCTTAATATAGGGTCATCTGGTATTATACCTAAGCCTGTCTGTCCGCCTGGTTGTCTATGCATGTCAATTTTTGTTCAAGCTACAGGTCGCAATTTTTGACATATTTTGATAAGACTTGGTACACTGACACAAGAACAAACACTATTGGAAATCTTTTGGATCGATCCACCTTCTCGACGCCCTGTTTTGAAAATAATATTTGGACATTTTAAATCAGTATGAATTTGGTTCGCTTGGGTTTATTTCTTTAAATCTCCATCAGGGACCCATACCTATGAAGACTCAATCTTACACAGTATTATGTTTCTAATATTTGGTGGTGAAAATTAGTTCATAATTGACCTGGAAGTCAACCTTACCCAATCTAGACCATGTAGGTCTATTTTTTGGATATCCTCGCATATCAAGAATACTCTAATGTAAGGGCTTTCATGAAAAGTATGTCTTTGCATGTAAATAATATTTAACTTTTGGGTATTATTACTAAAACGAGTGAATAACTGTACTAGGCAAAGTAGTGTAGGGTATGTAGAAGTCGGCCTTGCCCGACTACTCCTTACCCGTTTCTTTGTTGCGCATCACGGGCGTTCTTCCGTCGAACAACAAATCAAAAATTTTGTGAAATTGAACACAAAATCTGGTAAGAATATTAGGATTTTTTCGAATTAGAAAGTTTTTGAATAAAAAAACATTTAGTTCGAATCCTACAGCAATCGAAAACCAACTTAAGGAGCCGTAATGAATCTCTTAATGCCAAGTTCTCCGGAGTATTAATATGTTTGTAATATGATTCTGCAGCTGCTTTCGAGAAATCGACCTTTTCAAACATTAAAATTTTGACTCTTTGACCCAATAATCGCTCTTTTATACAGCTTTTCACGATACCTTAGAATGTGTTTAAAACAATAAAAATACGAAAAGAATATCATGGACCGAAACCCATGCAAATTGAGCTGTGAGATGAAACTTTCATAAAATGTTTATAACGACATACACACGACGTACACACAGCGCACTATGACCTCGAGATTTAAACGAATATTTTTAAAAGAGATAGAATTGTATGTCACCGATATGAAAAATTCTGTAAGATCGTAATGCATCGACGGCCCTAAAGACGCAAAAGCTCCCATTGATAAAGATGGAGATATAGAAGCCGCTAGGCTTCTTAATACACGGTAAACTTATGAGCGTATCAGGAACAATGTCTCTAAATGCAAACGATAAGCCATATTATTGTGATTCTCTCGTTTCCGCTGGACTTCAAACACTTCGCATTTAATCCAATACTTAGTCTGATAGAAAATGAAAATTAATTGTAACGAATGAAATGATTTTGGTGAAATCAGTTCAATTACTGTTCCTCCGACATTAGAAATATTTAATGCATCTTTTATGAACATAACATAATAAATAAATGAATGATCTGAGCGATAGATGCCTAGGTGTAATCCGCACATTAACTATGCATATACATAGAGGTAGAGATTTCTACACTAAATGTAGGTAATTGGTTGAAAGCTTTTATCTAACATGCGAGTGTGTGCATGTATGTATTTCCATAAGTAATCACTTACACCGGGGAATTTATTTATTTTATTTCTTTTCATTTCAACAAGTGCATGTGTTTTTCCGAATCATAAATAACAGCCACAGAGCCACTTATGCTATCCTTTACCATCCTCTTAGGCCAATCGCGATATATGTCTTTCGAAAAAGGCATTAATTTTGTGAGTGGGTAGTCGGTACAGAGACACACACACACACATATATATTATATGTAAAGATGCGATGAACATCTTTTATTGAAATTTCTATTCTATTGCATAAACGAATATATATATATATATATATATATATATATATATATATAGATATATAGATATAGGCTACGATATTTCCAGGGCAGTAAGCCCAGATATATGGGCATTTTTCAGATAAAACATATATAGATTGCTGATCGTCCTCTCGCACTTTCTAAAATTCATCGAGGCGCTTTTCTTTAGCTCGCATGACCTTTTCCAATACCGACGTTCATTGGTAATTAAATCAAACGATTGACTTTACTCGCTTTATGCATTCGTTACGCAGTTTTGATTAATCAAATACAAGATTCGTTGGATTCCTTTTTAAATTATTTGAAATAAAAATATCCCCATAAGTCAAAAAATAAAATATTAAATACCGACGATTCCCTCATTTCGATAATAAATTCTGCGCAAGCTCCCTCCAATTTATTATATTAAGCAATGTTAGCAATGTTTGAAAAAACCTACAACAAACCTACCCTTATAAGTTAACAGTAAAGGATTGCAGCGAAAGCGAAATTATCGATTTTTGCCATTACTAGACATACATCAACTGCAGAAGAAGTTGTAATGGATCTGAATTTTTCTGAGTATCCGTTTCATAAAACAGTACGAATTTGAAGAGACGAAGGACAAGAATTTTAACTTTAAAAGTTGTGCAATAATTTTCTAAGCAGCAAAAATTATTTATTAAAAAAACTGAATAATGGCAGATGTTGAGTTTGAAGAATTTCATCGACCGATATTTGAACCACATGCAATAAAATATAGTAGTACTGTTGGTAGCTGTGGCAAAAAATCGAATCCTCACGCATTTTATTCGTAAGTTAAAACCGGAATAAAGGAATAAAACAAAATTAATTTTTTTTTTTTTTTTTTTTTTTTTGTTGATTTACGCATGTTGTATAGATACTGTATATATCATAACTGTCTTGCATGAAGGACGTAACGTACGCAATTTTTTTAAACATACACACACATGTGCAAAATTATGCAAACGCATATACAAATTCATAAATATATGCTATATATATATATATATATATATATGTATATATATATCTGTATATATATATATATCTGTATGTGATATATCATTTTGTTAAATATGTTAATAATTACGCAATTTAATTTTTCGGCATTTCAAATTTTATAGACTTATTCCAAATGACGATTTCGAAGATTCTCCTTCGTCGAAAAGTGATACATCAGACCAAGAAGATAATGTGGATAACAAACTTTCGAGACACGTTGAGGATGATGAAATTGGGGACGGTTTACGAGTGGTCTCATTATCTTCCGATGGCTCATTAGATACTAATGATTCATTTAATTCACATCATCATCATCCTTTAAATCATCAGGATGCAATTAGTGGTCTGACATATTTAGGATCCGGCAATAGTCAGGCTGACTCGCAGCAATTATCGCCAAACGGTACCGCAACTGGAATACATATTAATGCAAATAATCAGCAACAACAACAGCAACAACAGCAACAGCAACAAAGACGTCGAAGAAAATTACCAGAAATTCCTAAAAATAAGAAATGTGAGTGCAATCGAAAACATATGCCACACATAAAAGTACATTTAATGAAAAATATTGTCAATTATTATGAATCTATCCTATGTTAATTGGCAGTTAAATGAACGCCAACATGCACACATATACTTACATTCATACATTCAGTACGTACGTACACTAAAATTAAATGCAATTAAACATTCTTTTCAGCTTCCATTTTGCATATTTTAGGTGGAGGTCTAGGGCAATTCACCTTGCCCGACGATACGACTGTTGAAAATTCCGATTGCCGTCGGCGTATTAATGCAATCAATGCCGGCACTCAGTGGCGTCAAAATCAACGATCATTTCTTACGCTGAGACATAGTTATTTACTTGATGAGGACTCAAGTCCAGATTCTGAACGTTTACAAAGTTTAGGTGATGTAGATAGTGGCCATAGCACTGCTCATTCACCCAATGATTTTAAAAGTATGTCCCCACAAATCACATCTCCAGTATCACAATCGCCTTTTCCGCAGCCATTTGGCGGTGTTCCCTTCTCTCAATTGGAAATGCTCGAAGCTACACATCGTGGTCTGCACAAATTTATACCCCGACATCACGATGAAATAGAGATAGAAATTGGTGATCCTATTTATGTGCAAAAGGAAGCCGACGACCTGTGGTGCGAGGGAGTAAATTTACGAACAGGTCGTCAGGGCATTTTCCCGTCAGCCTACGCAGTTGATCTGGATTACAATGAATTTGATCCCACTGTGCAGCAAGTTAAGAAAGAACGTTACCTTTTGGGCTATTTAGGATCCGTTGAAACTTTAGCTCACAAAGGAACTGGAGTAGTCTGTCAAGCCGTACGGAAAATTGTTGGCGAATACGGCAATTCTCCTACTGGCCAAGTTTGCATTTTAGAAGTTTCTGATCAAGGCTTACGCATGGTAGATCGGTCAGGTCCAAATGTAAGATGTCACTAATGATGTGCTCTTTAAGTTTCATTTATTAATTTCAATCTTTATTTTTACCTGCATGGCATTTATTTATGCCTTTTTATTTATTTATATATATTTATTTTTTCTTCTTCTTCTTTCTCTTCTTCTTATTCTTTTTTTCAGAACAAGAAAGAGAAAAAACCATGCATCGACTATTTCTACTCCCTGAAGAATGTCTCCTTTTGCGCTTTTCACCCGAGAGATCATCGTTTCATTGGTTTTATTACAAAACACCCAACCGTTCAACGTTTCGCATGTCACGTGTTTAAGGGTTCCGAATCAACTCGGCCAGTAGCAGAAGCAGTGGGGTAAGAACTTGCTTAAAGATAGAGTTAGACAAAGCTATCTATTTACCACAGATCCATTTATGAGAGCACCTTGCAGGAAAACATAACCAACATTAGTTCATCCAGCAATGATAGTCTCGCCTCCGTCTCCTTACTCAAGCGAAGTCAAAAACGACAATTACAGAAACTCTTAATAATGATACTCTTTCTTGTTGCTAGCAATGCCATTTATATAAGCGATTACAAAGGGATTATCTAAGGCATTCCAAAGATTACTAATGGCCTGTCCCGTTAAGCAGACGTTGTTTTGTACTTAATGTTTTGTACTTAAAATTTTTTAAAGTTACTTTATGTAACGTATTTATGTCGTCTGGATGATATGAGTATTCAATTTCCTCCAATCTTGTCCGATTGTCTGAATAGTAAATGATTTCCTCAGAATGTAATGAATACTCGCACTTAGCTCTTTTATCATCTCTACAACGAGCGACAGCTGTCTGAAATTTTGATAAAAGTCATTTGAAAGATAAGATTATGGTATGATGTCTGAACGAACTTATAGTTAATTACATTTAAATAGACTTTTTGCGTTTCGATTAAATATTATATATTTGTCTCTCTCATTCTATTTTCAGACGTGCTTTTCAACGTTTTTATCAAAAATTCATTGAAACCGCGTACCCCATTGAAGACATTTATATAGAGTAAAATGCGGCTCGGTATTAGAGTTTCTAAGCGGCGCTGTGTGTGTGTGTGTGTGTGTGTGTGTATGTGTCAGTGTGCGCACGTGTGTGTACACACATAAGCAAAATAAATTTTGTGAAACTGCAAACAAACACATAAAAATATACGCATGCATATATAAAATTTAATTTCAAAATACACATATATAATAACAAAAACTCATAAAAGATTAAACATTCTATTGTTTTACTATTTATTTATTTATTTGCGATTGTCTAAGCAAAATAAGTTCACTGAATGACGTGATGTGATCTTTCATGTGATCATCGCCTGACACTCATAACCTTTTTCCTTCTCCATACGGAGTAGTTGTTACCCCACCTATGAAAAAACGTTACATATCAACAGATGATGATATGAAATACAATATTCATCATAGTCGTCGCTTCACAAATTTTCCACTCCTTTCAATATATAGTATAAAGCAGCTCGCTTTAACAGCATGGAGGACAGAGTTCTCCACGTAACTTACAAGAGATGTATTTATAATAGTATTAAAATCAAGAATGTAAGAAAAAAAAAAAAAAAACTGTCGAGAACTTCCTATTAACAGTTTTAGAAAACGCGACTGCTTGCAGCACTTTATTGGACGCAGATACATTTACAAAGAAATAAAATTGAAATTAAAAAAATTTATTTAAAAATTGGAAACAAACACATTGAACCATATCCAAATTCCTACTAATATAAGATGAGAAGGTTATGTATTCATAATTTATGGTCATGTTTTTCACAATACATTTCATCTAAATTTCAATGATGTTTACTTATATTGGAAACTAATTAATACTAATAATCTCTGAACGTAAGTTTTGAATTTCTTGGTGGCGCTGCAAAAGACTAAGACATTGATGTAAACACTGTGTACTTGCTGCTGATATTGCCTTTAATATTAATAAATCAGGATCTGTAGGTGAAAATGTTGCACATTCCATATTTTCGATAGTACGAGCCAAGGAAGCATTGCTTTTTATTTTAGTATAAATAGAAAATTAACGAAAATATTCATCTCTTTTAACGTATTAATGCCAGTAGTTACCATTGTTCAGTTAGGTAGAGCGCCTGTCTAGCCGACACCATGGCATCTGATGCCGCAAGCAATTCACGCGGCGGCAGTGGCGTTGAATTATTTATATCCATGGCTTTTGTATGACTCTCGACAACAGCCCTCAGACCATCAACCCACTCTTGTCGCGCACGCGCATCTGATGCCCTTAATTTAAGAGTGTCGCCTGAGGCGCAACCTATTGAAAACGTCCGCGAATCCTCATCACTGGGGCAAACAACCGCACCGGCTAAGTGAACTTGACCGCGGGGAGCGCCCGAAAGAACATGGGCGGGCGGATGCACATCATCGCCCGAAGATGTAGAATCAATTAAATAATAACTAAGAACACCACTTTGAGGATCAACGCTAAACCATCGATACTGCCATCCTGTAATTATTTTGTTCCCAAACTCACCGGCATTCCACAAAATATTTTGCTTTTACAAACCTTTCATTACATTCGTATATTTACATAATAGTCCATTTAATTGATGCCTGACTCCTTGATTTAAAACCCTATTTAGGTTGGTTTCCATTTTGCACAGCTCTACGCATCTAGATTTTTTCGGACTTTTTTTTTGTTTTTTTCTCTTAAATAAAATTAGGTTCTGCTTTTCCACTAGGTGTATTTTCTAAATCCAAAATATCTGCGATTATGGCGATTTATTTCTTCTCTGGTAGGCCTACTTTAATTTTATTTTACGAAGAATTTCTATAAATTTCTTTACAATGCTACAAAAAAATACTGAGTATTCCTCTTCAATAAATTACACAAACGAAATCAGTATAGCCCTAAGCCATTGCATACATACATATGTACATACGAGTAATAGGTCGGTAAATTAATAACACTTAGGCTGCAAACACAATATCACATAATACGTTTTTGACTTTTCATGGAACTTTGCGGGAATCGGCATATCATATGATTTTGTGGCCGTATTTATGTTTATTTCGCACGAATCTAAATCTTCTTCATGCTATATGATTTTAAATTTTGCTTTGAAGTCTTTATTATTTTACAAGATATAAAACAAAAGCAACAAAAGCAGTTCATTTTGAATTTAAGATACATCAATGTCGAGTCAAAACGTTTGCGTAATTCTTTTGCTTCATTTAACTGTGCCAAAGAAGTCCACCACTGGGATTTGACATAATGAGGCGTTATTACTACTTTCGGATTAGGACTTAAACTTTGCCGACTTTTTGCAAAATTGGGAATTGACAAAACATATGGTCTTGCATGTCTACAGAGATATACAACAAAAAGAGAAAAAAGTACAAGAAAAAATGAATTTTGTAGAACTATTTTGTAAGAATTGAAAAACAAGCAATAAAGACTATTTAATTTAAAGTTGAAATATATTCACCAAATTGTTTTATTAAACAATAATAATTAGCAGTTTCCAAATTATTGATCAATTAATACACAAAAATATATCTAATATACACATACTACATATAGCTAATTCATCTTCTTCATCACTAAACAATAAACAAGCTTACTTGCTTTTATGTTAGCTTCCTTATTGTTAGTTTTCATAACTTTTTGCCTACATTCACGTTGATTTCTAGATTTTTAGTTCTAAACCAAATATTACTGGGGATGTTTTTACCCAAAACAAAAATAATGCCACATTGTGTTGACGCCCTTATTGTCATATTTCACGTATTTGATGTTTATATTTACGTTGATTTCTTTATTTTTAATCTTTTTCCTGTAAAACAATATGGTAGCGCGACCGTCCACTGTGTTTACCACTTGGGAGTTTTTAGCCCGAAAACGAAAATGATGCTTCGTTGTTTCAGCCCACTCTATGTTCGGTCTTTTAAATTTAATTTCTTCTTTCTTTATTTATAGAAATTTTATCAGCCCTGTGTATTCTGTAAATAACATCACGAACGTGCCGCTTTCTGTTAAATGGCATCACCAACGTCTTGCATTCTGTTAAATGGCAGAATTGTGTTTAGTAGAAAAAAACTGTTATTTTGAAAGTTTTCGGGATAATTCTTTTTTTCTCTTTGCTTTTCATAATGATAATGAATAAATGAATAAATGAAATATTTCTCGCATTTCACGTTTATTAAAAAAAAATTAAAAAAAGAAACAAATGCTTCGCTAGAAAAATTTTATATAAATAAATATAAATAATAATAAATAATAATAATAATAGTAATACGCAGCGAATTATTACAAAAGTGTAAATGCATATAAATGTATTTGTACATGTCTAGATCTAGGTATCTATGTATAGATATGTATATAAAACAACAAAAAAGATTCATTGGATATCGTGTTCTATTGAGCACAAGGAGCTCCAGATAATAGAAGTGCATTTTAGTCTAATTAATTTAGTATATTATTATAATTAATAATAATGAAACTGTAAACAATGAAGTGCTTTGTTCTCCATGTTATTTTCTTGTTACTTATAAACTGCAACACATATACCAAATAATTTTATTTTGAAAATAGAAAGGATGCAGATTCAGTCGATTTCGAAAATTATCCCGAATCGATCTGTTGGTCTATTTCAAATCCTTTATGGTGTTGCGTTTACGAAAAATTTATTATATCTATGGCATATCGTGCCTCATATGTACTACTTATACGCTTTGGCATTCTTCAATCTTTTCTCTAGAAATTTTTTACTCTCTAGGGAAAGTGCTAAGATAATGAGTGTAATTTTAACAAACTATATAACTATATCAATTCATTTTACATATATCCGACAATCGAATATACTCTAGGATATGATTGTGAGAGTTCGTACCTTAAATGTGGACATGTAATACACTCGTCACTGAAGGATATGGGATATATTCATTCCGTCAAAACGTGTGTAGCACCCAGAAGGAAGCTTCAGAAAGCCCACAAAATATATATTCATGATAAACGAAACGGAACTTGGCAGCCAAGTAATCATCAAGGTATAATTAGTTTTAATAGCCGTATATAATAAACATTAACAATTAGATCGTTCTTTTTCATATACTTGTTGTTTACATTTATGTAAATTTCTTAATTTTTAGTCAGAACGTTTACGTTATTAATTTTTACTTATCAAATAATATGTTTTTTGCTTGAATTCACATCAATTTTCTAATTTTTCTTGTAAAATAATAAATTGAGGCGGCAAATATGAAGTATTTTAAGTATTTACAAATTTATACAATAGTAGCACGGCTTCTCATTGTGTTATCACTTAAGACTTATTTATCCGGAAAAAGAAATAAAGCATCAGTGCAGTGCTTTCTCCCTAAGAGAGCAATTTTGGACATAAGCCAACGTAGAAATGAAGAGTTTTAGACACAAACCAAAGAGAAGTGTGATAATATAATGGTACACTTGATTATATGTGTTCTAAATATCCTGAAAATTGCAAAATCAATTGTTCAAGTTGTTTTATTTTATTGGACAATAAATTCTTATTTTATTGGAATATTTTTATTTTATTGGAATAAATTGATAAGAAGCTGAATAATTTCTTTGCAATTTACAAAAAGTAACTTACTTAAAAGGCATTAACTTAACATACCTGTACTATATATATCCCTGTGTAAACATCAAACAAATATTACATCATTGCCATACTCGAAAACGAAAAGTGAGAAAAGTAAAAAGAAGAAAAATACATAATACCGAAATTTTTTCCTTATTGACCAAAATACAAAAAAGAAATCATTGATTTATATTTGGGGACTTTGGGGGATTTGCTTAAAGAAAACGTATACGAAAAGAGGGTAATTTGTTATTATAGTTGAGAAATCATTTCAATTGTCAAAATAGCAACAATAAAGGAATACAAAGATCCAGAAAAGAATCTGGAGGAAGCGGAAGAGTTTGTCCATTTACTCTCTGAGACAAAATCCAACTGTCCCTGACTTTATAAGGGCAAGCAACTCCTGACTAAAAACACATATACTATCGAGAGGTAAACAAAATCGAACAACAAATACGGCTACACCTTTACAGTGGAATAGAACGAGCGTGCAGCAATGGCAGCAAACGATTCTGGTGTGGACACAAGCAACATATATCCCGATGAAGTTATTATGGAAAATGGTGTTGCATTCAATGTGCGGGTAAGTAAAAAGAAAAGTCATCGTTGGTTTTCCGTAAATATAATAATGTTCATGTTTGATTTTAAGTATACTGGTTGCATTGAGGTAAACACTTCCATGAAATCATTAGATTTCGTTACAAGAACTCAAGTGGCGAGGTACACGATGTTTGTAAATTTTGCTTTTTCTTTATTATAACACACTTTTATTTGCTAAACCCTTTAAGAGAATGCATTAATCGAGTTTGCGAGGCTGCTGGCCTGAAGTCTGGTAAAAGGCACATGGACAAGAAAATTGCTCAGTACATAGCTGATAGGCCATGTATGCGAAATGCTGGTACCAATGTCATCATAAACGTATCCAGTCGTTCGTTGAATTTAATTAATGTAGATAATGGAGAAATGGTTGCTTGTCATCAGATGCCTCGCATATCTTTTGCCTCCGGCGGAGATTCTGTAAGTAAACATTCGTTTCTAACTTGTATTAATTTGTCATTACCGCCTGTGAATGTTCAATTAGGATACTCTGGACTTTCTAGCTTACATAGCCAAAAATGAAGATGAATGGCGTGCCTGTTATGTTCTAGAATGTATTGGTGGTCAAAGCGAAGATTTGATTGTTACTATTGGCAAGGCGTTTATGTTGCGCTACAATGCCTTAAGTCACAAGGAGTATGGTTTTTAGGTTTACCTTACAAAATTTTTCTAAAATTTATTTAAATAGGCATCATACCCCGGATAAAGAATATTATAATGATCTACCTAATAAATTTCCACCGGATTTGCTAAGTGAAAATGATTTAAAGTGCCAGCAGCCACAACTTAAAAAACTTATGTCTGCCCAGCATAAAGTGACTCAACTGAATTTGAAAAAACCAAGAGACCGGCTTAGCAGTAATTTAATTGACTTAAATAGCCCGCCTCCCGATCAGAGTAACAATAAAATGTTACCTGGCAGTTTTGATGGCAACAAAGACAATGCGATTAACACGCCATTCTCACAACCACCTGACGTCTTTGACATACGTAAGCAGCGATGATGACGAAATATGTAAATTCATTTAAAAAAATTTCTCTGGCCTTTAGCATCCTTTTCTTTATCAGCTGAAGTGCAGCGTTCCCAGTTGATGACTGAATCATGGTTCCATGGCACTATAAGTCGCCCCGTGGCTGAAGGTCTACTAAAGAACGATGGGGATTTTTTGGTGCGTGAATCACAAGGCAAACATGGTCAATACGTTTTAACCGGTTTAGCCCATAAATCACCCAAACATCTGCTGTTGATCGATCCTGAGGGTGTGGTACGCACCAAAGATCGCATTTTCGAAAGTATCAGTCATTTGATTAACTATCACTGGACAAATTCATTGCCCATTATATCGGAAGATTCTGAACTGGTGTTGCGGAATCCTATCATAAGAGTAAATATGTTAGGCCAAACTTCGAATATACACGCACACCATCATCATCATATGTTACATCATCATCACATACAATTATGTAAAGATTGAAGAGCTTTAAAAACACTTTTTTAAACGAACATCTATACTTTTTATGGTTTTATAAGCGAAAGAACACGAAAAGTAACAATTTGCAGTGTTTTTTAAAACTATACTTACTACTTATATATATATATATATATGTATACTTATGTGTAATGCACCATCTGCGTGTGTATGTATTAAATAAAACGGGCAAATGCAAATTGTTTTGGTGCAATTAGTTTGATGTACATCGCTTTTCCAGTTCTATACTACGCTTAGTTTCACAATAACCATAAACAAAAAAAAAAAAAAAAAAAAATGAAATGATCGATTTCGATCACGCCTTAATAATTAATCATCCGTTTCACCCGTCGAGTTCATAATCTCACCAAGTTTTTAAAAATAGTTTGCGGATTTGGGAAACTATTTTGAAAAGGATGTTTTCATTTGTTTCGTAAGATCTGCTCGAGATCGTAATGTAGTTGAAAAGTTATTCTTCGTCTTCGAACATTTGAATGGTAAGCGGCTTCAAATTGTTAGTGGTGTTCATTTTGAATATTACAATTGGGAAAAATAGCATCCGATGAATTTCGAGTTTCTAGCCCCCTTTGGGTAAACCAACAAGGTAAAAATTTTATAATTATAAAAAAGCCACTACGGATTAATTTTCATTAAATTTTTATTTTTTTTTTTATTAAAAAGTGTACAGAAATTTATACAAACTTAAGCTCGAAAATATTTCATGTATTTTTCGAAAAATTTTGCGAACATTAAGCAAATTATTTAGAAAATCCATAAAATAATAAAAGTTAAGCAAAAATTTACAAATCGAAATTAATATATTGACTTCGAACAACCAACCAAGCATGGAGAAGAAAAATTAATGAAAAATATCACCTTGAACCTTAGAGCCTACTACAAATATATATCACGTAAGTGGTTTACATGTATTTTCATTTCATTGTGTTGTAGACTGGCTCGGTATATATTCGACAATCTTTGCTAATATTTAAGTCGGTCATTTTTTACCAAGGAAGTGAAATTAGAGTTACTTCAGTATTATTTAAAGCCTGCACCGCTAAATTAGCATTCGAAACATCTCGAAACAAATAAGAAATGCATTTTCCAATGTTATACGTTCAACAGTGCTCACAAATTTAGATGAGACTATGTACGATTTTGCTATGATGAGATTGAACCAAACTTCCTTGAAAAATCGAGTTCCTAGTGAGCGTGATGATCTTCGCAAAACGTTTGTTTTAAGCTAAATACAAACACATCACATGGTTGAACGTTATTTCCTTTAAAACATGTGAACCTCTTCACAGCTGCTTGGTTTCCAAAAGATTGTTATTCAGTTAAACTAATTTTCTTAAGTATTTTTAGTATGTATCTAACGAAATGTACTTATTTGTTTTGATCGAGCTTGTCACCAATTTAATGGGTAACTGATCGCTGATCACTGATCGTGATCTTTTCACATAGACGGGATACATACGTTTATAGTCCATTGAAATAAAAAGCCTATACATTAGAGCAATTAGTACTTATTGTTATATTAGACTTAATGTTGAGCTTCAAAGAGAAATGAAACGTAAGAAGAATATTCAATATACAAAACATTCTTTTAATAGAGATTGGTATGCATGCATTATGTGGAAGTATCGTCTAAGAACTATCCAACAATACGGGAAATTGATCGTTTGTTTCTAAATATACAAAGCTTGGGTTTTCGCCTAGCTCAAGACGACCATAGCGAGCTATTAATTGTTTACTACTGACTGGTCGCGACCATTTACGCTTAGGCTTTGAGTGTGTGAGCATATGGCTTTTCAAATTAGTGGATTGCGCGAAACACTTGTGGCATCCTTCGACGGGGCAGTGATAAGGCCGGTCGCCCGTATGTATGCGCACATGAGTGCGCAAATTGAAATCAAGAGAAAAGCGTTTGCCGCATCCTTCGAATGTGCATTCGAAAGGTTTTTCTCCTGTGTGCACAAGCTGATGACGTTTCAATTTCGAACTCTCTACAAACGATTTGCCACATTCTGCACATACGTGACCGCGGGGACCATGTGTAGCCGAATGCTTGCGCATAGCAGAATGATTACGAAATTCTTTATTACAATCGCGAAAAGTGCAGCGATACACAGTCGTTGTTCCTGTCGCTGTGCTCACTGTGGTAACCACCGATGTATTTTGCCTGGAAGTTGCAGAGGTAGAGCTAACATCTCCGTTGTTATTGACATTGTAGTCATCGCTATTGTGTATAGGCACTGGCTTCTTTAAAGTCGAGGGAGGAGATTTTACTTTTGCGGCTGAATGACTGCTTGCATGTGTTGGTGCAGTAATGGTGGTTGGTTTCGTTTCTGTGACAGTTTGTTTATTTTGTTTGTTTAGGGCATTGTTTTCTTTCGGAGTTACACTGACTTCCGGAGGACTTTTTACGTTTTCTACTATATTTACGGTTTCAACTTCCTCTTCAACTATATCGCCCGTAAACGGATCGGGAACTATAACATATTCGGGGGCATGCATTAGATTGTTTTCATCAATAATGAATTTTTCGAAAGGCTCCGGTACGTCCGGCATGTAAGGTCCTTGTCTGAGAGGTCTTTTTTCTATACACTGACTACCTTCTTCATCTTCGTCCTCTTCGTAATCATCCTCTGAATTAAGTGCTGACCATAAAGTAACATTGAACTCATCTTGTGTAATTCTTATGGGTACTTTGGTTTGCTTCCAACGTTTAGTGTTCGTTAATTTCTTATCCGCGACTAAATGGTTGTTTTGTTCGGCCATTGAAGAAACAGGAGAATTTAAAATCTCTGAGAATGCCTCCTCTTTAATCCACAATTGATCTTGTTCTTCGTTATGTTCTAGCTTGATATTGTGGTCATCTATAACCGATGACGAAGACATATCAAATTGAGCTGGATCAATGGGCAATTGAGCGGGCACATATTCCACATATTCTGGCGTATGTTCTTCATTTTCTTCGCTATCTTGAGATGACTGCATTATCATTTGTGGTGGCATAGGCTCGGGTACAGCATAATATTGTATACTGTCGCCGGATATAAAAAATTCTCCCGGATCTATAACTATGTTCCCTTCTTCATCACGCTCATCGATGATTTCTTCGATTAAAAAACTTCTCCAGCCGTTGGCACACCGCTCACCAATTGTTCATCCAACACCGATGCATATGGCTGCTCGACTATGGTAGTACTTGGTGGTAAAATATGGGTAAAATATAACGGTGACGTTGTCGCATTACTTGAACATTGTATGGCAGCCGAAGCCAACGATAAATTATTCACAATCGGTGCTGTGCTTGTTGAGCTCAGCGGAAAATTATGACTAGCCATTTGCTTTTGATACGGATTCTGTCGAAATTTGGATATTATTTTTTACACTTTCATTATTAATACGTTTTGTTAAGAGCAACTGCGTTATTTAACAGTCTTCTTTATTATTTACTACTAGACTTTTACCTGTTTGTTCTCTTAACATTTGGCAGCCTAGAGGCGTTGTGCTTCACACTTTTTGTCTTTGCTTAGTCGACTTTCACTTTTTTTTTTAATTTTATACAAGTCTCAAAATATAACGTATTTTTGGAACTTGTTTACATTAAGAAAAGGTAAATATTTTGAAAAAAGCCGGTAAATATGGCGGAATTCTATTTTCCAAAATGGCTCTTCAATTTTTTTTTCTATATTTCTCGAACAAAATGAATACTATTGCGACTCGCCAAGCAAAGTATCAGCTGTTCATTTTAGTATGAAAAAGAGAAAAACCATTCACGAGAGAAACACTGGTATAGGGCGGGTATAAAAACTTTATATAACTAATTTTTTTTACATCTGAAACTCAGGTGCAAGGATTTACAAAAATTATCCAATTAGATTTTAATTAAACTTTCTTGCCAAACAGCAAATTTACTCCTTCACACTTTTATCGAAATGTTTTATTTACGTTGAAATATGTATACGAATTTAATAAAAAATAGACGCAACTAACGCGTGAGGGACAAAATTCGTAATCGAATAATTCATGAGCATATTGTTGATATTCAGTACACTTTAAGGGTTTATCAGGGCAGGTTTAAAAATTTAAATGAAACTTTATGATCATTCTTACTGCTTCTTGCAGTCATTCGTACTACTTTTTAGTCATTAGTCATGAGTGCGATGATGTCACATCCAGGTTGACAGTCTTTGAAGGCGTTGTCGTAATGCCCACGGAGGGTTAGGCTATCATTTAATATTCCCCCTAGAAATTGAAGAGATTTCATCTGATTGACTTTAGTCCCTTTGATAAAGAGCCTTTGGCAAAATAAATTGTATTTGTTTTGCTAGGATTTTAAAATAGACTAAGGTCGACACATGCTAAAAAAAGGCAAAAGATTAGCTTTTACTGATACGTTATTCACGGGCACTGAAAAGCTGAAATCAAAAACCGGAAAAGCTAAATCAGCAGACACAAAAAATTACCAACATATTGAAATTTATGAGTTTTCCTGTCACGAAGGTCATGCAACTTAGATGTATATAAAGTGAAAAGCATGAGGCTCAAGCAACTACCTCGTGGAATGATACCATATACTTCAACTTTATCCGCACAAATTACCAACACACGCTTGGATAAAAAACCTAATGTCCACAGAAGTATTTGGGGAGAGATTAAAGAATTTAAAAGAATCCTACCAAGCTTCGTCAAGTTAACTCAATCGTAGACTTTGCTAGTATCCACGGAAAGCATGGCAACCACTTTACCAGTTTTCTTTAGCCTCGCTATGGGAAGAGTTAGTTCACTGACGCACATATTAGTAAATTCGTGCCTTTAATAGATAAAAGAACGAGCTGAAATAATGTTTCCAGTTCTGAAGCTCTCCTTTAACATCAGCTTAATAATATTTATCTAAAGTTACTTCAATTATTTAAGTCTTTATGTGCTTTAGGATTAGTAACAATTTCAATACATCGCAAATGTAAGGGTATAAGGGTATAAGGGTATAAAGTTATTAGACCAGGAAATATTAACATAACATGCATACAATATACTTTATACCGTCAGAACCTCCAGCTGTAGTTTTCCTCCTCAATTGTAAAACATACATCAATTCGCGGAAGAAGAAGGGTGTATTACTAAGATTATTATAATCTGATTGTCACTTGGAATATAACCCTTGAGCATAGTACAACCATTTCATTTTCGACTAAATTGTCGATGGCCGTTGATATAATTCCAGAAAAAATGCGAGTCGCCACTGCCACACATATCTTGATAGCTTTGTATCCTTTTGATCTTTTCAACTACGGACCTCCATTTCTTCAATATTTTCATACAGTCAATGAAGTAATTTATGAATCAATTTCATTGGAACGCAGCGTAAATGATTGCTGAGACATTTCAGGCATGAGAACGACCTGTTCCTACTTCTGCGTCTTCAAATTAAGGATTAGGGAGGACTTTTGCATTACAGCCATCAAATCGCAGGGTGTATAATTTATGTATATTCTGCATAGTTTTCTTATAGAAAGAGGAATTAATGCCGAAACGGACTCAGAATGAACTGATTCTGTGGGCGAAACTACCACCAGCAGCAACCCAACCGACATCCAAAAAGGAGGAATAGGAATTAGAACAAATTGTATAAACATGTTGTAATGTAAGTTAAATAAAATTTTTTTTTTTTTTGATTATAAAAGCATTTACTTAAAAAATTAAAAATATCACAATAAGTTCATTTAAAAATATATCAATATTTCCATATGCTCACTTCAAATAATTCTTAATTTCTTAAAAATAAAAAAAAAATTTTTAGTGTAAGCGAGTCCTCCATCTCAGCTAATTTTTCCAATGAATTCAAGACTGAAAATAAAATTAACATTGTTTCAATAAATACTTTTCTGTATATTCATTTATACTTACTTTTTTCCATTTCCTTGCATTTCTGGCAGGTTCAGTCAAACCATTTAAATTTGCATCCAATTTCTTCCATAAATTTTTCATTTGCTATGAATTTGTCGGATTCATTTTATTTTTTTACTATATGAATGTTTTTTGACTTATGCCAAATAATAGTTTAATTGCTCCTTTAATAACCTATTTTACCATATATACACACGCAAAATAATGTATTAACTATTACCTTAAAACTATGCATTAATAATTTACCGTCAATTTGCTCCATTTTGCCAATGTTTTTTTCTTTACAAAGCTGTATGTTTTCTCCTTTTTTTCCCCTTTTTTTGACACTTCAATTTGTGATTTTCATAAATTACCAGCACTATTTTAGCACAAAATTGTTATTGGAGAGTTGAGCTGTCATTTTTACTGTAGAGTGTGATTTCTATGATAGATGAACAATAACAGTGTTGGAGTAAGAAAGGCTGTTGATGGAAATTTGTAAATTATTTGCTTTTGTATGTATGCAAAGATATAAAACAAAAACAAGAAAATCTAAAAGAAGAAACAAAGACAATTTATTTTAAACTTAGAAGTTCGTTATCTAGTTTACGTTTATTTTGTACTAATTTTTTCTTTCTTTGTGTTATTGCATTTGACATTTTAGCTTATGCTTAATATTATTTGATAAAGTATGAAAAATAAACAATATATGCCAAGCAAAACATTTAAGCGATTTGTTTGCTCGATTTAACTGTGTCAGAGAAGTCCAACTCTATGCTCGTTCTCTTAAATTCATTTTCTTTATTTCTGTAATCATTAAAAAATCTACTTTGTTTTTACATTATTATTTGTATTATTGTTTACATTTATGTAGATTTTTTCATTTTTACTTTACGAAGAATATGTTATTGCTTAGGTTCACATCGATTTCCTTATTTTCGTTTATCAATTAAAATGGCAACTCGGCTTCCCATTGTGTTTACCACTTGGGACTTATTAGCCCGAAAAACTGAATAACACGTCAATGTGTCAATCCTCTTATTTCTTACTACTCAAACAATACGTTAGACGTTTACATATACATGGCTGGTTACTTTTTCTTATAAAATGATATAGGAAGACACGCAAGCGCAGCTTTTATTGTGTCAACTAGCTGCGACTCTAATTTTTCCCAAAGGCATGGAAATATATACGAACTTCATTGGCTTTTCAGCCATATCGCTTCGAAAAATTTTGCGGGGTTCTTGTAAGCAGGCGACAATCACCAATACAATCTAATCATGTAAGCAAACTTGCTTGTGATTGTCGTCAAATGCGCTCTCTGAGTTACGTCAAATCTGGCGACAGCAAAATTTCTGTCGTTGAAAGCAAATTTGCGTTAGTATTGAGTGTGGACCAAGTGAAGCCACTAAAAAAACTCTCTTTTAGATTTGTGTGTTGTAGCTGTAAAAGAAAAATATAAGCAGACGTTGGAATTGGCATTATTTTCCATTTTGAAAATTAAACTTTATGCGAAACTAAATTTGTGAAAACGACAGAAAAAAAGTGGCAAATGTGCAATTTTTTTAAAATATCGGGCTGACTTAGGGTATGTTAACCCTTGTTCGCATTCTCAGCATATTTTACCTTTGTGCTTGTTCATTAAAGCGGAGAACGAGGAGGACTACGGCGAATAGAAAAGGATCGCCACAAGACCATTTGCCGCATTTGTGAAGCGTTTTTATGATTTTGAACCATTTCAATAAAATCTTGAATGAAAAGTAACATTTCATCCATTAATTTTTCCGAAACTATGCTGAAATTACAATTTTTGACTACGTTAATGAATTTACTCATATAAACAAAAAAATACTTAAGATTGGTCACATTGCGAAACCACTTGTAGCGCGAAGTCTTAGTAAAAGCACAATAATATTTCTTCTCCGCTGGGCGCATTTAAACTTTTCAATGACTCTTTCCTTTGATGGTAATAGTTTGCTGTTGTTTTTTTTTTTTTCAAATATTTTATATGAAGAAATTCTATTTTTGTTCGCTTGTAAGGAATTCCCGCTAGCGCCCTTAATTCTTTTCATTTTACGGCGCCAACTGGTGAAAATGTAATAATCTTCGAATTGAAAGCACATATTATTTACATTTAAAAGAGATTTTTACTAATCCTTGGCAATTAAATGTAAATTTCTTGTAAATCGATAATGATCATTTTAACATTCAAATTCATTTATAAATTTGTGGCCTAACATAAATTTTACATACTTTTCATAGCATAGGAAAGCATAGGAAAGTTGACGATAATGGTAGATGATTAGTCTCTTGGCGACAATCAACTGTATCCAAAAACAAATAAGGCAATAATAACAACGACAGTTTCCTAGGGCATCTGAGTACGCATAGTAACAGTGTCCATATGGAACGTTGGAGAACACAAACACTATGATGGTTATCTATTAAAGTGAATTTGGAAAGATATTGCTTTTAAAGACAGACGACAGACCGCATTTATTGTTGTGTAAATGCTCGATCAGCAAAGACGTAATATTTACCGATCATGCAATCGCAGTCCGTCATTTTCTCCCCAATTTATCTCTCTGTTCATCACCGTGCCTATCCAATTACAAACCATTGACCAGAGTGAAAGATCCAATTAAAAAAAAAAACTATTATTATTATTAGGCTACATTGACATTTACCATTAAGTTTCTTTTCTTATTTACCCCGGCTTCTTCATCCGATCCGAATTTTTACATCAATGTAGTGTGTTAAAATATTATTGTTCAGGGATTTTTATTGAGAAATTGTCGAAACCACAATTATCATATAAACACTTTTTCAAAATAAAGAGTTATAAAGATACCTCAGTACATCAAATTTCCCCGAATTTGCGATCTTCGGCAGACAGCAAATGAAATTTGAGATTTATATCTCTTAGTTGTTTTTCCATCCTATACGTTTACTTTAAATATGCTATAAATAAATAAATATTTGCTGCACAAGTCTAATAGACTTGAAAGGACTAACCGTGCTGCGAGTTCATAAAATCCAATAACTCCTTCCATAGGTCCAGTTTCTAATCGGTAGTAATGCTGCTCGATTTTTAGCTTCTATCCAAAATATTATTTATATTAAATATTATTAAGTGCGAGAATTTTCAACGAAACGAATCTCCCGACTCACACGGCATTATGAAAACACATTATAAAAGAAAATTTTTTTATTCTTTGAAAATATTTATAAGTAAATAAGAACTGAAGGAGCGAAACAGGGCATTGTTGAATTTAGTTGTAAACATTGTAATTTTTTTTACATTACAATTTTTTTAACAATAAAATTTCAGGTAAATAAATTCTTTCTAATTTTATATCAACAAATTGTTCGTGCTTACTTTTTAAAGCTGGCAGTTCATGGCGGAAATAGATCTTTTGAAAATGTAAATGTTTGTTATCGCTTGCAACATTTACTTTGAAATATTCACAATCTTTGAACAATTCTTCTTTACTGGCGTGGACAGTAAGGGAAAGTACAAAATTTGCGGGCACCAAAAATTTGCTATGATAAGCATATGAAAACATTTCCAAAAGTTTCTTTCTCAGCATTTGTAATTTCAGAGAACCAATTGCACATAAAACGTGGGGAAGGTTTTGTAAACCAATGAGCACACGATACAAATTGCCTTGAAAGTAACTTAAGCATATTTTAAACGCCAAGGCAAAGACAGCATTTGATCTAAAACGATCAATCAAAAAATCAATCGGTCTTTTCTAAATACTACTACTATACCTACTTTATTTCCCGAGGAACAAGAGCGCATCTACTTAAAGCTTCGGTAGAACCCAAGTTGAAAATTTGATATAAAGCCTCTATGTATGCTCTATTTTTCATTTCCGCTTCAGTCATTGCGCTGCACACTATGTTGTCATAAGAAACTAAAGCGCGCTTTAAGCATTCTTGCAGGTGAAGCTCGCAAATTTTTTCATCAAAATTCCCAGTAGTTTCTTCGCAGAGTTTATAACGGCTAAAAGCTAAGAACATGATCATGGGCTCTAGCAATTTGATAATGTCCATATCCTCGAAACTTTGTATAACGACTTCCTGTCGTATGGCCCGTAATCGATCAAATATAAAATCATAAACATAGCAGAATTGCTTGCGTTTATCTAAAACCACTCTGTTACGAAAATGCCTCTTTTAAAAATTATTTCAATTTTACCAATTGCCATTGTACTTACTCCTTTAGCAAATACTCTGTAGTTTTATGCAAACATTTTATAGTTCTTAAGTCTTTTCCTTTCGGTACTCTTAAACCGGCTGCCGATCTGGCAAAAGACTTTACTAGAATACCTGGCACATTTTTCTGACCATTTTTATACTCATAGAAATGCAAGAGTTTTTCACGTATACGCCTGTTTTTTTCATTTTCTTCATGATTGTTACAAACTTCTAATTAAAGAAAAAAACTTACAATTTAGCTTCGGATTGTGGACAGAATTCTTCACAAACGCCTCGAACGGACATTAGGCTTGTTTTTTAGAAAAAATAAGACAAAAATAGATTGCGACTGCTCATATACTTTTCTGACAGTTGTATATTTACATGAAGTAAATAGCAAAGCTTAGGGTTGTCGAGAAGCAACATCCTAACGATGTTTTAATTTTCCGCTATATGTCGTTAAGCAATAACAAATTTTTATGAAATCATTCATGATTAGATAATTTTGATTATGGCGACTTTATTCTGATTGCTATGGGGTCTGGATATGCAAAACATAGTTCTTTTGCATTTAAAAAAACCCAATAATCTACTAAATGCATCGAATAACAGGCAAGTATTTTAAAAACAAAATTAAATATTAAGGTGGAACAGCTTAGCAAGAAAAACAGGTTAAAACCATTCTACCATCCGTTCGTTGTCTTAGACATATCATAAACTATATATATATATATATGTTTGAGACGCTATTTAATGTGTAGTGAATGACAGAATTAAGAAGAATCTATGTCTGTCAATGCCAAAGGAAATGTATGAACAAGGTTTAATAGCACATATTGTGATATGTTTAAAAAAAGAAACCAGACATATGTATACTCTATAGATTTGGAACGTATGTAGTTGGCAACCGGATGGTATGATTAATGAAAAACAGCAGGGCACTGATTATCTATGAAGTTAAGTAGCCTTCACTTTCGAGTTTCAACGTCTTTTGCTTTATGAATGCATAGGAGATGCGAAAAACGCTCTCTCAAAGCTGTTTCAAAGTAGCTCATGCTTTGCATTAGTATTGTTTGTTTATTAGAAAAAACAGCTGCAAATTGAAAATGTACTTGCAAACAGGTGAATCAAAACAAAATATTTCAAAATTGTGAAATAGACGTAAATTAATTCTTTTTCCTTTTTTTTTTCAGTTTCATTTCAATTGTCTAATTTGTCAAAGTTTGTAATCATTTGTAAACCATCAATCTTGCCATATATCATCATTGAGAAAGCGCAATGGATCAACAAATAATAAAAATTCATCATTCTAGTGAATATATTGCTCCTATCGCCAACAAGCCTAGTCCATTTTACTAAGCAAAACGTTGATGAAAATATATACATCATGCGGAATGGTGCCTTTGTTCATATTACGTTATTTGACAATAGAGGAACATCGAGACATAAAGACATAAAGAATAAATCAGCGTTAAGATTTTCAGTAAAAATTAAGAAGTTGGCTTTTAATTATATATAATACAAAAGTCATTTTAAGACATTATACTTCCTTTATAGGTGAATTCATATAAATGTATTATAAAAAACATAAATAAAACGATATATATTAAAATCGAAAATTCAAGTTGCATGATCTTCTTAGGAATTGCACCCTTGTAAACAAACAATCGTCAATTTTGCCCTTTATTTTCCCATTATTTTTTTCGAAATAAATTTCGAATGACGAAAATCATACATAACTCACATGCAAATGGCTTTTAAGGTACAGTGTTCAAATGCGAGCTAATTAACTCAAAGGTACAGAATCTGCGCCCATTACTCTCAACTCTCTGTTAGAACCTCATTAGTAAACAGCTGACTGTCTTGTTTTGTTATTGTTTTGAGATTGTTTTAAACATATTGGAATTGTTCTTAATATCAAAATTGATTTACGTGGTTAAAGGTTTTCGCTTTGTTATGTTATTGTTAGAAAAAATAGTTGAATTTTTTTCTGGCAGAGCATTTTTGTAACGGAAAGTAAGTGACAATAAATTGTTAAAATGAATTAAAAAAAAGAGAGCAAGAGTTATGTAATCTGCAATTCTCTAGGATGCTATGGAATAGATTCGTGGTTGGTCTCAGATCTCATATTTTGATACAAGTGTGGCATCCTATTTATAACTACGGCTGCCTCAGGTGTATTAGCACTGAATTGGCCTCAGCTCTAAGACCGTTTTATTTTGCCGTTCATCCAGATCTGTTTGGTCAACATCCTAAGCAACGTACCGTTAATGAGGATTCATTGAAACAGCTCAATGCTCACATAGAAATATTATATGAAGGAAAATATCACGCTTTACGAGAGGCAAAAACGTTAAAGTTTTACATTCGCGTAGAGAATGCTGAGAACCGTGATACCTTTAAATTGATAACAATAACATTGGACAATCGCTTAAGAGATCCCAAAGTGATTATACAAAAATTATTAGAACTATGCAGTCTTCCTACAGATTATGTAAAAAGAATAAAAGACTCTGCTGGATTCTCAGCAACGACAACTGAATTTAAACCTGGTAGAGATTATAATTATGGTCCAGGGTTTATGGACTTCGAAGTACACTTTCGCGAGGTAAATAAAGAAAAATTCCTGTTATCTCGGCATTTGTGGAAACATATTACTTTTTAGGCTAAATTTGAAAACGAGACAACTCTCGAGAAATGGATAGGGGAGAATGCAATACTGGCAAAAGGACGTGCTCAAGATTTAGTACCACTAATAGAAGAAGTAGAAAAGCTTAGAGTAGAGCTTATTGAACGTTTTGGTTTGAAAGATGCTCGCTTTGATTGTGGCTGGAATTTTGAACATTTCCGTGGTTGTTTAAAAACACTTGAACGCCTTGAAAAAATGCATGCAAAGCACATGAAAAACTTGCGCGGCCGTATTGTGGTGTTTGCTCCATTTACTGGCATCAGTCTTGAGGGTCATGTAATGCTCTACACGGGTGACGTTCTAAATAATTGGATTGAATTTATTAAAAACATTCCTATACATGATGGTTTCGTGAAACAAATACCCGTATATGAAAATACATTGTCACAAGTGTTGAGGAAAATAAAAATTGGACGCCGCAAATTTATGCCCAAGCAGCAGGCCAGAGAGTATGCTAGTCACCTTATCAAAGTTACAACTACAATAGGTGATTACTTAAGTCGTAACAAATTTCCCAAAAGTTGGCCAACATCTTTGAATCGTTATGAAATTGTGGTAGAATCGGAGGCAGGACCGCTTATGGTCAGTCCAACGGGACAATTAATTGTACCAGCTGCTTGCCCCGGTTTCATGCTAGTCGATTTTATTACTAACAACCTAGACACAGCCGAAGAGTTAATGAAAAAGTATGCATACGAAAAGCATATAGAACGTGAACTAACGCAACAATGTATAGAACAATTGAAATTAAAAAACTTAACCAAAGAGGATCTTATAACACCAGATAAAATGATAAAAACTCTGACAGCGTTATTAAGATACAAAAGTGCACAATTCGAGGGACTTAATTTAAATATAAGTAATTATTATTCGGTATTGACTGACGGTGTTGTTTGCATACCATGGGATTTCAATACTCGATAGCAAAATAATTAGCAGAACTAAAAGGTATTTTGATTTCACTTTTACTGAAAACAATGTGTGATTATTTTTTTCTCGATTCTTAATATAGTTGGCAATTAGTTTTTCCCATTTTTTACGTTTCATATTAAGCCCAATACACTCATCTCTTCTTTAATAGCAAGCACCTTTACATATATTGTATATAGATTATTTAAAAATTTGCAATGAAATATTTTTCGAATTCCAATAAATATGTCTTCCGGTTAATATAAGATGAATGAAGTGGACTAATTAGTACCTTTTTGTATGTCAGGAAAGTCAGGAAGGTCGTTAAGATGTTTTTTTTCTCTTTATGAAAGAGGCACGTGTTAAATAGAATTGTGTGAGAATAGAATTTATAAAGATTTAAATATAAAAAATTATTATTTCGTTTGGATTTTTTCATTTTCATCTGCTGCCCACTACAGTGGAGTTTATGAAATGCTCGTAGTTCATAGAAATATGCATCACAGTCCACACGAGTGATATCTTTATTTGATCAGTATGAATAGCTTAAATGTTTAGGGCTAAGTCTTTATAACTTTGTCTAGCACATGGAAGGTTGTTGTCATGTTTGTTTCCTATGTGCATTCGGATTAATGTGAAAATTATAAATAATAATGAAATTGTTCTTTTATTTATTTCTCCTTTCTCTCTTTCTCGCGCCCTAGTTTTCTCTGTTACGTATTATATACAATGCGCCTATTATTAGTACAATTCTTATGTAAGAATTACGTAAGAAAGTGATGAGACCTACAATTTTTCCGTTTTTAACATAAAAAACAGAAATATAATAAATAGCCGAAAACAGATATTTTTTATATCTTCATCTTGATGTTCAAAATTAAGTGTTAATTTCAGTCTTAGTTAAATACGACGAACAAATAAAAATAATTAAATATTTTAAAAATTGAAAATTTATAAAATTTTTATGTTAATTCAAATGATAAAATATAATTTAAGAAAAGATCAGTTAGAATATGCAGCGGCTTTTCATAAATAAATAGCAACGGATTTCACTAGTGTATAGGGCGTTCAAATAAATACGTGCGCTTTTTCAAAAGCAAGAAAATTAATCGCCGATTTTAAAAGAATGGTAAAAGATAGATATTTTTACCACTATTTTTACCATCTTTCTGAAAAATTATGAATTTTCCCGCCGAAAATACATCTGATCTTTTCAGGTTGTTCAGCAAAGCATCGCTATAAGAATGGGGCCCTGTACAGACAGACAATAACTCATCGATGGAAAGCAATGTTAATCGAAAGAGGTAATGTTTAACGAAGCATCGTGGAGGGAAACATATTCCAGTGCTGCTAATTTTTTCTGGTCGCTTTTTGCCATATGACGACCAATGTCAATATGCTGAAGGATGAGGACACAATAAGTTTTGGGCTATTGCTCTAGTTTTTGGATCAGTTTCATCAGTTGTTATTGCTAATATTCTCTGGTGATGATTTCCTTTGATTACTATTGCATCCTATGATTTAATCATCTCACCTACATCTTACATAATATAATGTAATCAATCACCTTAGCTCTTCCGAATGGTGTCGTCATGGTTATCCGGCTGAATCGTGGCTTCTTGCAATCTGAGATATTTCATCATCTACGATACAATTCAGCAGCGCTTTCGTTCCGATAGAATACGAAAAGTGACGCTTGCCGCTTTAAGCCTCCTTTTGCATAGGATTCGATTTATTGAAAGTGTGTTGTTTAATGTGTTATGTGCAAGGAGAATTCCTAGTCATGCCCACAGGCGAAGCAACGTAATCTCTTACAAAAATTGATAAGAAAACTTATTTGAATACCTAATATGCCGCTTATTAATTATCGCTTAATCGACAAGTTCGCTCCATAGCACGACATCTGTTCTACACACATTGAAAGCAATTAGAAACGAAGTCTGTCTAAATGTACGACGTAATGCAAATTTGATTTTATTTACTTTTTATTATTATTTTAAATATGCATTTTATATATATATATATATATTTTAAACATAAAAATCATAATAAACATTTAACATAATTAAAAACTAAGCATTTCATTTTCTTAAAGATACCAAAGAAATTTTTGTTTGCTAGTAAAAAAAAAAAAACTGCTAGACACCTATGCGTCTAACTAGTCTAAGCAAATTTGTGTGCCAAATGAACTACACGAAAAAATAATTCAAAGGATATTGAAGCAGGTATATATTGAAAAACTTTCTTCGTTCTCACTAGGATTTGCTTTGTGAGAAAATGAGGTTTTTTTAATTTGAAAGTATTGCCTAAAAACTTGTTAAAATTGTTTTTAATTTAGAGTAACATTTTTATCTTTTTTTTTAACGAAATGGAGCTTTTTTTTGTGTTAAGGTCATAAATGCTAAAAATGTAATAAAAATAAATATTTAAGTAATTATTCAAAAAAGAAATTTTATAAAAACAAATGTTTAACGATAAGAATAATTATAAAGAAAAAAATATTTTTTGTTTTATTTTTGATTGTTGTAAAAAATGTATATAAAAGCGTTGAGAGTGCACACAATGCGCCTTCAGAAGCATAAGAAGTAAGCACAATATTATGAAGCAATTCGTTTTACGGGACGACAAAAACAAAATAATCGACACCATACACAAGAGGCAGATTTCGTAACAGATGAGAGCGACTTTTATATTTTCATGTTCAGTTTTGTATATTAATTTTATTGTGGCAATGTTTGACTGGACTTTCGTTTTTCCTTTTCCTTATCTTTGTCTCTATCTTTATCGCCTCCTTTACGGCCAAATATTCTAAACACACCACTTCGTCGTTCTTCTTTATTTTTACTGGTTTTCACGCCAGAGACGGACGATATCGATTGGGCCTCACTTTCGCTGGAACTTTCAGCAGAGACACGTGACAAATTAATAGAATCGGGCTGTAAAGAAACTGGTCTACCGGTTTCAAAACGACTCGTACCCCAACCTAAAAATTAAATGAAAAATCACAAAAGCATATAAGAATTATTTAAATTTTAACAAAAAAAAACACATTATACGATAGATAGCCATTTAGACCGTTCTGCCCACATAATAAAAACAACTACAAACAGTATTAAAAAATATTTTAAATAATTTCTGAAATCTTTTTCTTTTTCTTAAAAAAAATTGTAAGCAACTTGGAAAGACTTTTGACATTGACGTTGAAAACGTGCAGTAATAGAAAACTCTTACAGTGAGAACGCGGATAATGTAATCACGATTGATAAGCTGAACATCGCTCAGTGTCAGTCAACAATATAACACAGTACTCGACTTATTCAACTCTACCAAAAATGATCTTCTATACGCCTTTCAACAAGATAATCACGCTTAAATATCAAAATGGCTAGTTTAGGGTCCGATGCACTCTCCTAACACTCTCCTAATGCCCTCTATTGTCAATTCTGTAGCACTTATTTTTGTATCTCTCTTACATGGTTTTGTTAAGGATCAAGAAGATTTTAAGAAATGTTGCGCACTGTTGCAAAAGTTGGAAATGTCTTCAGGTCATTTGTCTTCTACTTGTAATTTTGTGAAATAAAGAAAAAAAATGTATGTGCGTGAAGAAAAACAAAATAAAACCTGGTTTACGGATTTATTATGTAATCACGAATATTGTGAATCGAAGGACCGCTAAGTGCACTAGGCTTGAATTTGATTTATGATTAGTCAATGAGTAGTGTTTGTGAGAAATGAAGGAAAGTGATAGCTGACTAACTAAATAACACAATTCTATTCGTGCGTACAACTGATTTGCAATCCAAGAAGGATTATGTCTTGTCCTCAAATATTTGGCTCTTATTTCTATGCACATTTCAAATAGATGTAATGGTGAAACCTTAGCTGGAGATTATTTATAAATTCTTAACTAACATCGGCACCAAGTTCTTTCCAACTCCAGCTATATGGAGAGCGGAACATGAATTGCATCTAAGGTAAACATATCCAAATCGAGTAGGACTGCAGAATTTATGGTATAAGAAGAGCAAAAATCTCAGCGGCAAGAGCTGTTCGCAATGTCTGCATGAAATGTGTTTTTATTCTATGGCAATGGAAAGTAAGACTTAAAAGCCAAATTAGTGGCACTTGCAAAGGTATTTAAGGCGCATTTCGTATAAAAATTTCTATGAACGGAGCAAAGTCAAAGAAGGAATTTGATTTTTCGAAGTGAAGCTGTAATAAATTTTGCATAGACATATGAGATGGACTATTGGGCAGGAGAAGAGAGATTTTCCGAAATGTACACCGAAGGATTGTTTTGTTTGTCTGCCTAAAGATATTGTTAGAGCGTCGTAAACTTTTGCCGCCTAGTCTCCGAATGTGATTATCAAAAAAAAATGTTGAAAGTAAAATTTTGTCTACGCCAAAGATAATCTGTCGGTCTGTCCTTAAATTATTAAATTTGATTAATTGATTTGGGGGATGGCTATTGATTCCAGTTCGGGAAGGTTAATCTGTATTGTAAAAAATAAAAAATAAAAAATCAATCTTTTTGTCATCCTTATAGTAATTAGGAGGGAGATAGCTTGCATTCCGATAAATGTAATATATTATACTTGTTTAAATTTTCCAATTACTTTAATACATCTCGTCGCGTGGAAAAATGGTCGATCATGGACTGATTTAAAGGAGAGCACTCTTTCTTATTATATCAGTGTTCACAAAGAAGATCTTGTTAAAGTCGATTTATTTTTTTAATAGCGAACACAGCAGCATATAAAAAACATTCTAAAATATGAGGTTATATATTATATAGGAGGTCTTATCACAAGAGTTGAGAAATTTTTTAAAATATTTTTTATGTTTTTCTTTTCAACATTAAAAAATTTATTTATAAAAAATTGTAAATCAGTTTATAAGTGATTACAGCAGGTCTAGGAATTAACAATGCGAATTTACTTTTAATAAGTTATGTTATATAAATGTAAAGTGGTTTAGTAATAGGTGTGGTATTTTCCTCTTTTACTCTTAAGACTTCGAAACTGTGTGCCTATTAAATTTATTGAAGGTCCTAACACCGTACATGTCTTTACGCTTAAAAATGTTGGGAGGTTTTTTTTTTTAAATGCTTAAAAATGAGGCGAAAAGCCCAATATCGCTCGGAATATCTTGAGGGGGTCAGTAACGGTTAATGTATTATATCATGATAGTCTATTGAACACCACTTAACGTTGAACAGTCAATATCAATTTTGATAAAAAGTATAGGTTAAAAGTAATTTAAATTTATATATACATATATTGTATATATATATATATATATATATATACAAGAGATAATTTTTACCAAACCGCAATAGCTTACAAAATGAAAGCACCAGCCTCCAATTTGATTAGGTCTCCCGCTCTGCTCTTTGATGGTGAGGCATTTACTGGAATAGCTAAAGAATCAATCAGTTGAAGAAACCGAAGAATTGGAACTGACTAACTAACAGTGGTCGTTACTTTTTGATATAAAGCTGAAGCAGATAATTTAATTTTTCTGAATAAAAAATCTTCATTATTAATTGCTAGACCGTCGGCATTATATTCTGTTAATACTACTACTAGAAATAGTTAAAAATATTGTAAATTAATTACTTTGGAGACTAGTGCGTATATAGGATCGTCTCAGTTTGTAATTGACCAGTGAAGGCCCTTATATTTTTTGTTTTAGTTATTATAGTTGAGCATGCGATAGAAAAGAGAATGCATAAAGGAGTTCGTTGTCAGTAATGTAAATTAAAAAAGAATATATGAAAATTTGAAATAACGAAATCAAGTTAGTAAAACACAAAGCAGCTTAACAATCAATGACTTATGGAAACGGTTAGTAAAAAACAGAAAAATGAGAGAAAATAACCAATACCGTCGTTATTATTGTTATTGGTGAAACTCATGTAACTGGGATTATTTATGGAATTATTTTCAATGGTATTCGATGCTGTTGATGATGTTGCAGTAAAATGCCATACAGTACGACTATGCTGAGCTGTCGTTGATGTTGCTGTATTGTTTGACTTTGATGATGTTGAGCTTTTCGTATGACAAGATGAATATTTGCTAATTTTTTGGTGACTTTTACCGTTATTATTGTTATTTTTACTGCTGCCCATCAGATTATTTGTATAATTATTGCCGCTGGAGTTGGAATTAATTGAATTGCTGCTGTTTAGGGAGCGTTTGGTTGTAGTTGCTGTAGTTGGAGGCTGCATAAGAAGACTATTAACATTGGTCGCTTCCATTTCAATAAACTTTGTTACTACATCGGAACGACCTAAACTGCCACGCGGAGCAGCTGACAGATTATACTGCTGTTGATGCTGTTGTTGCTGTTGTAGCCTTAAATGATTACATTGATGCTCGGATTGTTGCTGTTGACCTGCTGCCGCCGCAGCAGCATTGAAAGCATTAATACGCTGCTGTACTTGCACTTGGTGTTGATGCATTTGCTGGCCACCAGATATACCTTTCTTTTTATTGCCAATATTGCCATGGTTACCCATGGGCGGCATGGTCGTTGGTAAGGGTGGAGGGTTTTCTATGTTCGTAGGAGAGTTTTATGGTTTCATTATGAACATGTAAAAAATGGTAAAATTTTTGTTTATGACGATATTGTGGAGGAGAGGAAGAGAAAGGGACAAAATACATACAATGATATTATTATTACAAATGGGTTTATTGAAAAGCTAATCCAAGGGACGGTTTACAAATTCACAAATGCTCTTAATAAATGATTGCCACTTACCTGATTGTCTCGATTCGGCATGACGTTTAATACTTATGTCATCGTTCGAACCATTTGATAAGCGGCATATATTGCCGCCTATTAGGGTGTCCGAATTAAATTCTATAGTGAAAATTATACGACATAAAACAAAAAATTTCAAATTAGATATGTATGTGAGTTTGCGTAAAATACACGGCATGTTTGGCTCACTTTCTACAATGGCGCATTTACCTGTGTGGGGGTTAAGAGGGTTTCGTAGTACGACTATATTGTCTTTACTTTGGCGATGGGGTATTGGTATTGTGGCAACACGCGGTGGTATAGGTGGTTTGTGTTCGAAACCGTACGAGCTTGTTGGAGACGGAGGTGTCTAAAATAATGCGTTATCATCACTTCATTGATACTTTTATGCCGTTTTTTATCTCCTACCTGTTGTTGGCTTTGTTGTTGCATTTGTTTTTGCAGAAAATTCATTTGGGGTGTAGCTGAATTATTTGATACTATACTGTTTGTTGAGTTGGTACGTGAAGCGACACGTCTTTGTGAGTCGGGTGAAGATGTTCGCGAACTAACCGGACTTTCCGCAGTCTGTCCACTGGCTATTTTAATATCAGGGAAGCTACTCGACTGTTGCTGCAAGCATATTTTTATTTTAGTTTTCGTAAATTCGTGATTTCTCCTATGCAACTTACTTTTATAGATTCATCATAGCTTAGTAATTGTAGATTCGGTGGTAGGCTAGCGTGGAAGGATATTTTTCGAACCCAGTCGTTCATAAGTTCTAGGGACGGAGCTTCAAACAAAAATTCAGAGCCATCAGGTAACTTAAGTCTAAAAACATATTTTTTCTTGGTATAATCTTCAGCGCGTTCACATTTGGCGCCCAAAATATTAACGGGGGCTGTTGCGGTCTTTTGTTGCAAAAAATCGTTTTCATCTTTGAAGAAACACAATAGTTGACCACATAGCACCGTATGGAATTGCTTCCACGACCGCACAGGAGCTTTTTTACCACCCGATTGGAGACCATGCTTTCTCTCCAATACTCCTTGAATTTCTACTGGTGGCAAATCGAAAGCTTCACCTTTTTGGTTTTTACGGAACGACTGGGCACGTCTGCGTGTCGTGAACGAAGGCGTCCGCTTAGGGGGTTTCGGTTGAACTTTCATGCTTTCGGCTCTCTTGACATTGTTGTCAGAGCTACGCCGCAAACGATCGCCGAATATATTGCTTGAGCTGCTTTTCTGTAAACCGTATTGATCATCCTCAAATGGCATTCTAATCGGTATTCCACCGCCAATAGTAGTTTGCGGAGTATTGTTGCCGCTTCCTGAGGTAACCATAACTTTCGGAGCGGAAAAAATGGCCGATTTATCTTCTTTGGCTGCATGATTTCGATGCTCCATTTGTTTCTCTATTCGCCGACGTTCATCATTGAGCCTTTGCAGTTCCTTTTGCTTGAGCATTTCTAGACGTTCTCTATCTTGACGTTCTTTCTCCTTAAGTTTGGCTAATTTTTCACTTTCCACTTGTTTGCGGAAACGCTGTTCTAGTAGTGTTATTCGTTTGATAGCTTGAAATTTGTCTTCTTGAGCTTGCAACGTTTTCTCAAAGTCTGAATGGCGTCTTAACATGTCTTCTACTTGAGGTATAGATTCACCCAGCTTAGTATCCTTAAGCAGCGGCTCCCGACTCGCTATCCAGGTCTCCAGTATATCCGCGTCTTTCAAAAATACTTGGGTATCCAAATTAAGCTCGTAAATTTCTTTGCGTTGTTGTAAAGTCTGTTGCAATAATTCATATCGTTGTTGCAAAACTTGTATTTTATCATCAATTTCGTGCGCTAAGAAGTGTTTATCTTTTATCAGCTTTTCTCCGTTGGCCATGAATTTAACAAAAGTTTCATCGCGTGCATGAATTTCAGCGTGATGTTCTTTTATACTGGCCAATAACGATTCGGCACCAGCTACAGAATTAGCTAAATCGGGAGCGGTAATCTTGGCAAGCATTTCATTTATCCAAGCAATTAGGTCCCGATATTCATCGAAATATGACTGCAATTTTTCGGCTTGTAGTAGTTTTTCTTTGCGTCCTTGAGACTTTTCAGTTAAATCCGACCAAGCCTCAATCGTTTCATCCCGTTTTACTTCGATATGTTCTCTAGCGTCGGGATAGATATCCGCTAACTTATTAGCTTCGTTCAAAACCGAATTGACTTGTTCACGTATGGCTTCAAGTTCAGTTTCAAAAACTAAATGTTTGCGAGATAACGCCTGAATACTTTCCAAATCTTGGCCGTAATCCTCGGACATTACGTTGCCTTCTTTCTCATTGATTAGAGAAATGGTTTCATCAGCTACACGATCGTAAACATGCACTTGTTTAGCACCAGCCAAAGCGTCTTGCCGCGCGCTGACTAGATCTTTAAGCTCTTCCCATAATTGTTTAGTTTCATCACGTTTAGTTTTTATTGAACCACGATAAGAGCTGTTTTCATTAATCAAGTTGTCCCCACGTTGCAAATGAGCTTGAACTCGGGCTTCATTAGCCGTCATATTAGAAACAAATGTCTCAAACTCCAGAATTAACTGTTCAACATGCTCGACATCTTCACCATAATCTTCGGAGGCAGTAACGATCATTTGATCATTAATCCATTCGTGTAGGTCCTCAGTTTCGCGCAAATATTCAAAAAGTTTCTTGCTTTCACCTAAGCCCACTTCGCGTTGAGAAGACAAACGTTCTAATTCCTCGTATTGCTGATTAATAGAAGCTTGCTTTATACTGATATTGGCACTATCGAAGTGATTCCGTTCTACTAAATTGGTTGCCAATTTATTAACTTTTTCGATGGAAGCCCTAAAAGCAATCAATTCCCTTTGTAAAACCTCTAGTTTCTTTTGAAGTGTTTGAACTGATGTTTCATCTCGCCCGTAATCGCTAGTAGCTACCATGGGGCGTTTCTCGAAAATCCAAGATTCGGCTTCATTAGCCTCAACGTAGAACATGTGACTTTCAACTGCATCGAGCAGTCTTAACCGGCGAATTCCGCACATATCGCGTAGACGCATCAGTTTATTTCTCACACGATCACATTTGTATTGAATTTGTTCGCTAGCAAAGTGACTGTCGCGTATCATTTGATCTCCTCGTTGCAATAAAGCTTGGATTAGAGGTTCCTGTGAAAGCAATTCCGCTTCGAGAGCCTGATGTTTCTTTTGCAAAGTCTGGACGGCTGTCAACGAATTACCCAAATCCTCAGAAGAGGCGACAGCTTCCTTTTCAGACAGCCATTGCAGTTCGTCTTCAGCATCACGTAAAAATTGTTGTAAGCTTAGCGAATCTTCAAGATTTTCGCGTCTAATACCAAGAGGTTCGTGCAAAGTGTGGTAACGTTTGATAGTGGCCATAGCCCGTTCATGAATTTCACCCTTAAGAAAATGATTAGCTTGAAAAAATTTCTCATCTTGTTGTTTGATTTGTTCAGCCAATTCGGCGTGATGCGCTACGTCTGTTTCTAAACGTTCATGTTTCTTAATTAGGTTTGTAACAGCAGGCAAATCTTTACCATAGTCCTCATTGGACAAATGCGACTCTACTTCATCCATCCAATTGTTAAATTCATCAATACTGCGATTAAAATTTAAAGCCTGATAGGCTTGGTTCAATTTATCTTTTTTCTCGTTGGAAGCAGCTTTCAGTTTAAGCCAATCTGCTTCTAACATTTCCAACTGTTGGGCGATTTCTTCTTTGGCAAAATGCTCGCTTTTTATAAGGCGTTCTCCTTCTTTAATGACTTCTTGGACATGGGAAGCATTAGATAGAAGTTCACTATCAAAAGCGTTATGCTTTTGTAGCTTACTTTGCAAATTATTTGGTTCGCGATAGTTTTCATCCAGAGCCAGTTGCATTTTCTGCACCAGCCAACGATCAATTTCGTAAAGAGTTCTAAGAAATTCCTGCAATTGTAGAGACTGCTGTAGCCGTTGTTTCCGGTCGCGAGCCAGTGCGTTCAGCTTTTCTTTACGCACGACTACATAGACTAGTTTGTCTTTTATAACATTTGCGTCTTGAGGGCTCCCTTCAAGAATAGAAGAGGCAAATTTCTGCAAATCGTGGACGTTATCAGAATCCAATAATTTTTCAAAAGCTTCGTGTTTTTTAAGTAAACGTTCCACCGCAGTAAAGGAATCACCTAAGTCGTCATTATTGAGGAAAGCTTCTTTATTGGCCAACCAAATCTCGACCTGCTCTGCTTGGGCTTTAAATAGTTGCAATTGGTGTGCTTCAGTTAGATTTTTTGCTATTTGATTCCAGGCATCATACAGATTTTGATGTAAGCTTTCAACTATTGTTAGATGTTGCTTAACAATCGGAAATTCTTCTTTGTCCGCTAAATTTTCGCCTTGTTTTTTCAAATCTATAAAGGCTTTATTACGACCATCTATTTCTACCTTACGTTCTTGGTGCAACTCCAATTGCGTCTCGCAGTCGGCGATCGTCGTAGGTGTGGGCGAAGTATTCATTTTTTTGATCATGTCATTGACCCAAAGCTCTAGTTCTCGTACATCAGACACAAATTTGTGCACCAAATAAGCTTCGTTAAGCAAGCTGCGACGTTTTATCGACAAATCTTCCAGTTGCTTCCAAGAATTACTCAATTCATCGAGTTTTTGTGCAATATCACTGGCGCGGTCGCGATATTTGTGCTGTAAGGTCTGAGCATTTTGTTCATGTACACCAATCTTTTGTTTGACCGCAGACATATCACGTTCTAAAGCGTCTTCGCGCCGAATTAAAGTTTCAACAGCAGCTAAATCTCGGCCGGTATCCTCTGAACTCATCGCCAATGCTTTTTCAGCTATTCGTTCGGCTGTGTCTTGTACGTCACGATTGAAAACATGTATTTCATTGGCACCGCACAGCAAGCCACGGTAGATGTTCAACGCGCCTTGCAGATGTCGCCATTTGCTGTTGAAATCAAGGCGACGCTTATCAACGTTAGCCGATTCGGCCGGCACTTGACCTTGGTTAATTAACTTGTCAGCCAAAACATTAATATGTTTCACTCGCTGATCATCTACACGCATATCCGAATCTACATCGTCTAATTTGCGCATCAAAGCGTTACAATGTTCTAAGTCACGGCCAGTATCGCTGGCTTGTATCATCATTTCCTTATCTCTTATCCACGCTTCGATTTTATCTAATTGGTTGTTAAATTCCAAAATATCTTGAGCCTCCTCTAAACCTCTGCCGCGATTGTCAAGCTCGTCTAACAGGCTCTTCCAAGCAGAAACAACACGTTCGATGCCTTGTTTTATCTCCGAGGAGCATTCGTGTTGTTTGCTTAACAAAATTAAGCCTTTCTCTTGAACTTCTTTTATGCGCACTTGGTTGGCGGACACTTCAGCTTGAAAGGCTTGATGCTTTTGCAATTTTTTGATTTTTTCATCGAGATTGGAAACCTCAGCATAATTACCGGCATCCGCTTCCAATTTTTTTTTCTTCTCGCTTATCCACGACTCAGCTTCAGCGCAATCCCGCACGAACTGAGCGTACAAAAGAGCATCTTCCAATTTATAGCGCCGTACAGCACATAAGTCTTTCACTTTTTGCCTTCGCGAGAGTACACCTTGTAGAATAGTTTGAATATTCGCACTATCGTAGTGCCGTTGTTCGATTAACTTACGCCCATGTTCTTCTAATAGAGCAACCTTTTCTTCTTGAGTTTGAATCAAGCGCTCGAATTCATCGTGTTTTCGTATTTGATTTTGAACGTCCTCGACAGTTTGACCGAAATCGAACGATGACAGTGCTGCTTGTTGAGAGCTAGAGAGGTTGTCAATTTGCTTAGCATCGCGCAAGAAACAGAACAAATCGATTTTTTGCTCTAACATAATCTTTTTTTTATTCCAAGCGGTATGAAGTTTTTGACGTTCATCTAACATGGATGAGCATTTTTCTTCTACCTCTGAAGCGGCATAATGACCAGTCTGTACCATGGAATCACTAAGTTCGTTTAGCAGACGGAACTTATCTTCACGAGCCTCTATTTCTCCATAAATCGCATCGTGTTGTATTTTCAGTGCTGTAGCTCCTGCAGCATCACTGACATGTTCTTCTGCCTGCAAGGCAGCGCGCAAGTTTGAAGACCAAGACATTATGTCGCGTACATCAGTAAGGAAAGTTTGCAGGTCGTAACTGGCAGCCAAACGATCACCACGAGCCCCAGAACTTTCTTTTAAATCGTTCCATGCTGCTACTACTTTATCTCGCTGTTGTGAAATGGCGGCGGCATTGGATGGATATTTAGCTTGTAAACGCACCGAGTCCTCCACTAAAATTTGGAGTTGCACTTCCAAAGCAACCAAATCGTTTTCAAAACCTTCATGTTTTCTTAATAAAGCTAAGGCTGAGTTTAAGTCTTTGCCTAACTCAGTGGATAAAGCAGCGTTTTTATCTTGTATGCGAAACAGCGCCTCGGCAATATCACGATGAAATCGATGAATTTCACCAGCTGCATGCAACTTTTGTTCTCTTAAGTTAAGTACTTTTAGAAGATTTTCCCAGGATGCTCTTAATTGTTCTTGGCGTTTCTCCACATCTGTAGCATAGGGACTTTCCGTGTCGATAAGTTTTTTGGCCAGCACTTCGCATTGATCTACACGATCAGCTCCTACTTCAATGCGATGCTTTAAATCATCGAATTTATTTTGTAATAATTGCAAATGTTCATAGTCTTGTCCATAATCCTCTGAAGAAGCCACTTGCTCCTGTTCTTTAATCCACTGCTCAACTTCGTCGGATTCTAAAAAGTATTCATGCATATATAAGCTTTCCATGAGCCTTAGTTGGCGTTGTGAAGCCAATTTCTGAAGCGACTTGAGCATTTTCTCTATTAGTTGTTGTTTGGCTGCCAGAATTTTACTATCCGGATGTCCGGAAGATACCATGGCGGCGCAAGTGTGACCCATTTCATTAACTATACCGGAATAGGTGTCTAGTTCAAGTTCGATAGTTTTATGTTTAGTTAGGAGTTTCGCGGCCGAATCTCTGTCCCGTCCATATTCAGTAGAACGTAGAGCATTTTGTCGCTCTCCCAACCACGACTCAATTTCACCGGCATCGGATAGATATTGTTGAGCTTTCAAGGACATTTCCAATTTCTTACCTCGTTCCATGGTATTATATTCCAAATCATTCCACGCGTTCTCTAATTTGGTACACAAGTCCTTAACATTTTTATGTTCCGGGTGTTTTTGCGCTATTAAAGCTTGCCCAGATTGCAAAGCTTTGTAAATCATTGGTTGATGACCTTTAATTTCGGCTTCTAATTTCTTATGTTTTTTGCACATAGTTTGAGCTTGATGTAGATTTTGTCCTATTTCCTTCGACGTGGCTGCGGGCAAGTGATCGTTGATCCATTGAAACTCTGCATCTAGTTCGAAAACAAATTTATGATAATTCAAACTTTCTTCTAACTCGTCACGTCTCTTAATCATAGGGTCGCGCAAAAGCTTAAATTTGGTTTGTATTTCCATGGATTCATTTTTGATATTGGTGGCATTAAAATGACCCTCGTGGGCCATTTCCTCGCCAGAATTGACTAATTCATCGACTTTTTGCTCCCAGATAATAATTTCCGATTCTAACAACTGTTGTTTGTTGATTAGATCCTTGCAGCTGCGTAAATCGTTGCCGACATCTTTACTTCTTAAAGCAGCGTCGAGTTCGTCGACTTTCTTTTTAGCATCTTCTATGGCCCTGTTATGTTCACGTTGCAATGCAGCTTGTTCCAATTTCCGTCCTTTGTCCTCAGATAGAACCAGAAGATCTTTCCATTTCTTATTCAAACTGACTACATGTTTTTCGACTTCGGGTACACGATTTTTGGCAGCAATTAACTGTTCACTATCCTTATTTACATTACGCAATTGGCCTTCGTTTGCTCTTAGTTCACGTTCAAAGGCTTGATGTTTTTGCAGTTTTCGCGGTAGATTAATAAGATCGCGATAGTTTTCGTCACCGGCAATTTTTGTCTTATCTTTAAGCCAAGCGTGCAGGTCATCAGCTTCAGCAGCAAATTTATGAAAGTCCTTTGAGGCTTGTAATGAACGTTTTCGTTCAAAGGCACGGTCTTTGACAGCTTTGCGTTTAGCCAGAACTTGGTTGCGTCTGTCATTAATGCTGTACGTCATAAAGAAAATTAAGGAACGAGATATATTGGAGTACTTCATAAAATGCTTACTATTTAGCGTCGTAATGGTCGTTGGATATTAATTTTTCGGCATTATCCGAAAAGTTTTTCAAAATTTTATCTTGGGCCATTAAACTCTTCTCAAAATCTAAATGACGTTTTAAAATGGCTTCAACTTCATCCAAAGAATTCTGCGATGGGAGAGAATTTTCAAGTTATTAGGGAAAGCAAAAAAAAAAGGAAAAAGGGCATTTATACTTACGCCTAAATTGTTATATTCAAGAAAAGCTTCATGGCTTTTAGAGGTGGCGTCAATCTTATCAGCTTCCCGATTGAAAATTTGCAATTCGACTCCTTGTTGCAACCATTTTTGTTTCTCTCCCCAACCTCTATGAATGGCATCCTGTTCAGCTTTAAGCCGTTCTATAATTTTAATGATGTCGACCATATTCGGTTTGCCATCCGATAGTTGTTGTCCTAAATTTATGACTTCGGCAAATTCATTGACGTGAGCTTTGATGTCGTCGCCAAGATCGTTATGTTGTTTAAGTAATTTATTAGCAGTTTCTACATCGCGGGTGGGCTCATCTGAGTTCAGTTGATCCTTTACAGAGTCAATCCAAGCGAACAAAGTTTTAGCGCTATTGTTAAAAATTTGTTGACCAACCGCATTTTCAATGCGAGACCTCAATTCGTTGCTTTTGTTATGAACTTGATGCCACATATCCTGCACATCTTGTTGACGAATGTTGACGTTCTCACGTTCGGCAGGGTAAGCATTTTTAACAGAATTACCTAAATAATGAACACGGTTAACTTTTTCCTCAATGGGCGCCAATTCACGTTTCATATTTTGATGTCGACGTTGTAAAGCCTGTACGGTCTTTAAATCGGGACTTATAACGGCAGTATCCAGTTGCATCATTTTTTCGCTCATCCATACTTTGGCTTCATCACAAGTGCGATTAAATAGCTCCACGCTAGAAGCTCCTTCTAAGCTCTTCTCTTTTTGGGCTTTGGCATTATTTATTCTTTGCCAGATTTGGTGGATTTGTCGTTGACGAGCTATAACTTTATCGAGCTGAGAATGTCCTTGACGTCTAAATGTGTCGACAGCTCTATCAATTTCTTCCACACGTTTGGACGCAGCCGATAGGTCTGTCAAGAATTGTTCAAATTTACGTTTCGCATTTTCGACACCTCCTCCTTCATCAGATTTAATTATGCGTTCCTTCTCTCTCATCCATTTCTCGAAGTCGTCACACTCTCGATAAAAGCCAAATAAATGTATAGAATCTTCTAAGAGGGCGTGACGTTTCTGAGCCATGTCTTGTAACTCATCGTATGTGGCGTTAACTCGTTTTTGACGTTTCTCAACACTATCTCCATTTTCGTTGGCATTATTGACCGACGTTCGACGTTTTACCAAAGGTTTGGGGACGGCGGTCACGTGTTTTATACATTTAACTGGTATTACTTGACGCACCAGAATAGTTTTCTTAACTTTTTGCATAACTTTCACTTTTTCTGCTTTTGGTACGATACATGTCACTGGACGCGGCTCTATTTCTCGTATATAATTAGCCGGTACAAATCCTTCGTGGCCATTTTCTTTGCGGACACACCACCAATCATCGTTTGTTTTTGATTTTAATAGCATAACTTCGCCTTTATCCATTTTCATGCCCTGGCCTTCAAATGGGAACATGGCCCGAACATGCGGCAACAATTTAGTTTCGGTTACCTTGCGATGTTCCAGTTTCTCTACCCAGTCATCTTCCCAAACCTCTTTCGGCACTAAGCGGGTTTCATTGACCCATTCTTCGGTTTGTTCGATTTCCGGCATCTCCGGTTCATTAGATGATAATTCTAAAGTGCAGATACCAGCTTTGATAAGCTTATCGGCCTGTTGGTTCAAATTTAGAATATCACCAGAGTAAGCATTAAGTTCTCCTTGCAGATCACGATGCCTTTGTAGTAGAGCTTGCGCTGAAGGCTCATCATTGCCATAATCTTTGGAATTAACTAAAGCCATTTTCTCATTTAGCCATGACTCGGCTTCGTTAGCGTCAGTGTAGAATTGGTAAGCTTCGGCGGCATCTTCTAGTTGTTGGCGACGCATATCAATCAACACTTCCAGAGCCTTCCAATGCTCCTCTAAAGAATCTATACGACTTTTGATTTCTAAGCATCTAGGATGTTTCTCGGCTATTAATCGTTTACCCGCATCTGACATTTGTGTGGATTTCGGCTTGCGGACTTTGATTTCATCTTCCAGTGCTTTATGCTTTTGCTGTAAAGATAATACTGCACGTAGATCTTTAGCGATAATGCCAGTCTTACAAATGCGCTGTTTGTCAACCAGCCAACCTTCTTCATTCTCATAGTCCTCCATAAAATGATGGAAATTACGTGCTTCCTCAAGGCAGGCACGACGTTTGGCACATAGTTGCAGTAAAACGGCATAACATTCCTCCAGTTCTCCCAATTTCTTTGTCAGCAATGCTGCATCTTTCTGATCAGAAGTTTTAAAAGGTTGGGCTTGCCGCGTGAATCTCTTAATAGTTTCTCCATAAGTATTTACTTGCAATTCTTGCAATGAATGTGCTTGTAGCAATTCTTCGACCCCTAGCAGATGGGGTCCTACATCCTCAGACTTAAACTGTACTTGCAATTCTTTAATGGACTCTGTAGTGCTAGTTATTTCACGTAACAGGTTCATTAAAGTGCTCATTTGCAACAAATTCAAACGCTGAGTGTCCAATAGTTCCAAAAGCTTTCTCCATTTGTCCATAACTTCAGCTTCACGGTTTTGTACTCTCTCTTTACCATGATAGTTCTCACGTGCCAGTTCGTTGGCCATAGCAGTCAAATCATTAAAACGTTCCACCCGGGCCAAAATGTCAGCCGAAATGGCTTCGTGCTTTTTGAGCGTTGCATCCACTTGTCTTAGATAGCGTGGATCCGATAGGACTTGAATCATTTCTTTGAGATAGCCTTCACGTAATACCGACTTTTTTTCAAATTTATAATTCAATTGCTCAAGTTTTTCTTGCCGCAAAAGCTCTTCCCGCAAGGCCACTTCACGATGATGCTCAGCATACTCTAAAATTTGCCACGCTTTTTCAATGTCATTGACTAATTGACCATCTTGTGGATTATAAGGTGGTTGATTTAAAGATTTTAAGAGAGTATTAATAGTGAAATATAAGGCTTCAATTTCGCTGCGTTCCTTGTACCTAACATGAAGAAGGAGTGACGAGGCGTGTAATAAGAACGTGCCACGGTCAAAAAGAACATATTTATAATTTTCGTTGATATATTTTACTTACTTTGGTGGCTTCTCTATGGTACGGTATTCTTTGAAAGCTAATAGTTCTCTTTGTATGCCCTCTAAAGAATTAGGAAAATCATGTTTTTGCAATTCCGAAGTCTTCTGTCTAATCCAACTCAACAAGTTAGTAGTTAATCGTTCATAATAAACCTTTTTACGATCGGCATCCATAAGCTGACCCACAATCTAAATGAGTTTGATTAAAAAAAAATTCAATCTGTAATGTGCGAGGTGCGACCATTGATTTTCTATAACACTGACATTTAACGTATTTCGTTCAAAATTTTCATTCATGAGTTTTTAAACTGTGGAGTTGAAATTAATATAAATTTTTCATGAATGTGTTCTATATACTCGGTTATAAATGTATAGTTCACTCACTTACGTTCGGCAAGTTTTTTCACAGAAAACTTACAAAAAATTTCTATATATGAAAGCTTGTAATCAACTATTACAAGTCGTGAATACGGTACTTACTAATGACCTCCAAAGGACAAAGGACTTCCAAGGAGTGGAAAATAATTCGAATAAGGCCGATTTTTAAACAGGACTTCTCTTTTGCACATAGTAATCTTCGACAGATTAGGAACCTACCCTGCTTCTACAAAGTTAAGTTACGAAGGAGAAGCTTGGTTAATTCTTGAATAACTGCAATGCCCTGCACGATGCCCAGTTCGGCTTTCGGTCTAGACGTTGCATCACGAAACTTTTAATTTCCGTACAGAGTCCATAACGGCTAACATCAATGTTTGTATGAGATGTGTTCTTTTAGCTCTGGATCTAACGAAACATCCCCCATTTACCAAGCTTATCGCAAACTCTACTTTAGCTCCCACATTGATAATGTCTCTGGCAAACTTTGTTCTACGCTCCGAAAACTGTACAACCTAAGCCTATGTCTGTCCCTACAGGTTATTTATTAGATGATTTAGTTTTTAGCTCGAGATTGAAAAAGTTTGAGTTCATTTGCTTTCATAAGAATTGAACTTTTTTCGCCGATTGATTCGGTTTTTAATTAATGAGAATACTTATAAAGCAAGCAAAATAAGGTCATATACCCGAGCATACATTTACTTGGGAGATATTGATGAAAACATGCGGTCAGAAAATAAGGCCAGAGAACGAAGTGAGACTGCAATCTTCCCAATTTAGTGATTATGAAACGAATAAAATGCACACTGGGTTACTGCATTCCCCATAAGTCTCCTTGGTCGTGCATGGTTGAATGGGTATCAGAGATTCGGTTCAAATTAAATGTAATTATTTTTTTGCTTTTTGTTTTTACTTTTATTGCTATTGTTGTATTGAGAATTGCTTTGTTATAAATAAATGGAGCATAACATTTAAAGCAGCAATTGTTTGAGAATCTGTCTATCTCCTTATGCGCCGTAAAAAGATTAAATGTTTTTATATGAAATTAGTTGTTCTCTTCTACTTTGTGTTTACGTAAGTTCTACTTACATTGGCGATACGTTTTCCACTCTTCTGCTCGTTTTTCATGCGTGCAAAGGTGTGATAATACGAGGCCACATAAGTCAGAATCGATTTTTCATCGGGACGTGACGAGTCTACGTCTTCGGCATCTAATAAACTGTAAAAGATAATAAAAAAAAATAAATAAATAAATAAAAATAACAATAAAAATAAAAAATATAGAAGAAACAAAATGTAGGCTCTAAGCTTGCTTATCGCCAATAACAATAAATGATTAATTAAATTACAGTTGCTCTCTTCGAAACTTACCTAGGTATACCCAATTGAGTGGCTGCCAAATTAAAAGCATGATTCAAGTTATCGATATTCGTATTCTTTGAATTGACGATTGTGCTGTATTCAAACAAATCGGGTCGATGGGAATGAATGAGGGCATTGAAGCCCAAGCCGGAACGCCATGATGATGTAAAGTCCTGTATATTAACACCGGGATAACCGTGTGTTTTGCGTTGACACCATAATAATAAAGCATCTTTGGCCGAACGCTTCTCCGATGATTCATTTTCTTCGTCCTATTAATAATTTATAATAAATTGAAATAGTTTATGCACCGATTTGTGGACTATAGCAAAGGCCCGGCACATACCACATCAATTTCAATTTCTTGTATTTGAAAACGCAAAATGATAGTCCAGATAAGGCCTAAAATTAATCGGGGATTACCATCGACAATATCTTCGGCACCAATCGATTCCAAACGAACCTGAAAATGGACATTTCGAAGCATTCAAACGCCTAATTAATAATGGGCAAAAATAAGCAGTAGGTTGTTATAATACAAAAATTTTGTTCTCCGACCAATGTGGGATGTAGTGCCCGATATGCCCGAATCAGAGCCTTTCTGATAACATTACGAGAATGTGACTCATGCTCTATCTGAACAAGTGCTAAAGATAAAATTTTCCCGTTGTATTGCGTTATAAGTATTTAAGGAGAAGGCGCAAGCTCAGTAAAATTTCCAGAAAATGCAATATACTTAAGATCTTAGTGTATTACATCAGATTATTTAAACCGAATAATAAAGAAAGTTTGAAAGAGTGACCTGTTAGAGCCACTGGTGATATAATCATTTCTGTTTAAATCCCTTTAAGTAATTATTAAAATTTCCTTTTTTCTCGTCCTTTATTGCGAAATGAATTTGAAAAAAAAAAGATTTTTGCTCATCACTTAGGATTTTCATTGCTAATGGTAACGGCAAACCGTTTGGCGTGTGCTTTGACATGTAAAATCCAACTGGTGAATGCATACTTGATGCAATACACAATAGCTACCTGGCTTACCGCCATAAAAAGCAGACATATTTAACTGTTCGTGGAAAAACTACAAACACGGACGTTTGCATTCACGGATATATGGCGAATACTGACAATATAATATAATATAAGCGAACTACACATATTTTTATTTTACGTAAACCTTTTTTAATTTTTCTTTATTTTAAGCGGCAAGTGCGTTAGTTGTGTTTTAAAAAGCTCGGTATAGCGTTTACCAATCAAAACGGGGATGTGAACATCCCACAGGTAATTTTCTTTTCTTTATGTCACTTTAATCTGTTTACTTTGGTCTAGGGTCGGAAAGAAGCATTTTATAAATCTAAGAAGTATCTTAGCAAAGTCTTAGCTAGTTTTAGCTCTATTTTATTGTCAATCCATTATCGAAAGGCTTACTGGAGCAATGATAGCCGTTCTGGCAACTTTAAAATCCTTATATTTGCTGCATTTGTTTATTGCTGCTTTATTATTATTTATTTATTTTTTTATGCCTGATGCATTACATCTCACCACACATGAAGGCTATTAGACATATTCCTTTCTTTGATTGACAGACATATCGCTCTTTAATCGAGGAGAATTAAAGAGCGAAACGTAGAATAAGGAGGAAGTTGCAGAGTGCACCCAAAATCGAACACTCGGAGAAAATAGTATATAGCGCGACGTTATTATGAAACTTGTGTTGACAAGAGCGCAATTTATTTTGCCTACTCGTTTCCTACTCATAATTTCCGATTACCGTAGTTCAGTGGATGCGTATATTTCTCTCGCAACTATTTATTGATTAGGAGTGTTATGTCTGCAATAAAAAGTTTCGAAGGTTCCTATAGAGCAATATGTTATTTGCCCAAAAAAAAATTTTTTTTTTTCAAAAATTACGAATGACATACTGTTAGGACGGCGGGAGAAACTACGCTAACGATGATTAGAACTTCCAAAAAAAAAGAAATTTTTTGTAAATGGATCTTCAATTTTAAAAAAAATTCAAAAAAAAAAAAAACAACGCCAAAGCTCATTCCAATGAATCAATGCACCTAGCGTTAACAGACATAATGTCAAGGATGTCCGACAATCTTGCGAATTTTTGCATAGATTTTGTCTACTATTCGCACATTATTTTCTTAAATCAATATTGATTTGAACATTTGCTGATGAATACATCATGGAATTTCACTTTCACCATGTCACGTGATTGTTTTACACAAAAAGAAAACAAATCAAAAAAGAAATTGAATTACAAGCGTTTCTAACAGTTTTAAAAGCACACCTTATTGATAAATGCATTTGACCCTTTGGCGCTACTCGTTCGGAGTATAATTTCAATTCAGCGCGCATCGTTTTATTACATCATTTTGTGAAGTGTTTTTAACAATTGTGCAGCTTAAACGATATTCGCATGGAACGGAATTATGGAAAATTATCGTTGACTGCTTGATATCTGGAGATAATCTGGATGACATGAAATTTTCGCAAAATTCCTCTTAATGTACTAAATACGCACAGTTCGATAAATTATAGTATAAAGTAAACAGTATACGATGCATACAATGAATAATTAATGTTTCAATATATTAAAGTGTATTAGAAGAAGCAAGTGTGCGCATAAGATTCGTCCGGCTTTCATTACTATATACATGCTATATGTGTATACAGTAGGCTTTATAGCCTAGAAGTTAGATTAACGCTGCACGGATAGGCAAAGCAAACGGCATTCTTCATCTTTTCTTATTTTTTGTACTGCTTTTGATAATCATAAAGCTTCAATCATTCAATATTCACCACATCATAAATATCGTAATACACACTATATACACTAGTGCCGCTTGAAAACTTTCACTTTTTCGCATGCATGGTACCGCAGAAAAATCATCGTGTACGCAGATACATACCTCTTCGCTAACGACAGAGGAAAATTTAAAGAATTAAGAGAATGAAATATAATAAAGACTTTGTAGTAAAGATAGACATGTGCATGGTATGGTTAGCTGCATGTGTATAATATATTTACGTCTGTCTATCAATTATTTCTGTAAATATTCGCTAGCATTCTATGAGGGTTATAAACAAGTACATATGTAATTAGACATGAAATCTTATAGATATTATTATTATTCCATCCGTGCTTGATGGATGAGGATTCACTAGTTAATTGTCCCATTTGCAATCCCCTCACTTACCTAAATTAGTCAGCGCACCATAGTCAAAGCTGGTGTAATAAAATCCGAAATGAATTTTTCTTTAGATTCCCATCTCGATATTTTTCAATAGTAGTACGAGACAAGATTGATTTTAACTTTTTGATTCTTTTCATGAATATTATACAAAAAAGCATGAATGTCTCTTGGTTATCTTATTAATTATTTTCCAATTTTCGTTTATCTCGGTATGAGTTCTAAAAGATCATTTATAACCATCGTCTTGTCTTTTACGACAACCTGCGAAAATACTCCCCAAAATATTATGCGATTACAACTCCGGCTTGGACATAATATGTCACAATCTACCTCCCAGCTTATTGTCAATTTCATATTTTGCCCTACAAGCAGTTAACATCTACGCATGCCTAAGAAATAAACATTACGCAACGTAACGGTTACGAATTAACCGTCAGCAAAATGTAACGAAATATTCGTGGATATTATGTTTTGCTGATTTTCACTTTTCATTTCCCTACCGCTGCATATATATCTCTAAGCTACTTCTTAGTACAAATATTTGCACATTTCTAATAAATGAGACCGAATAACTCAAGCAACAAATAAAGTTTGAACGTCTGTTAAGCTTCGAGATTACATTTTTGATAGGCTACCTCCTCTACTACACTGTGTTACATTTGTATGCCGAACTTATATATACACATATATATATATGTCTTATATATGTCACTTTTCCTACTTGGCGATTGATTCAGACGGATGGAAACAGTCTGCATCACGTCACTGTCTAGGCCTCTACACGAATAAGATATACTGTCTGCCCACAGATGGGATCAGCCGAAATAGCTAAAGAAGTTGATATGACCAGACCAAGTCTACGTTGGAAAAAGATTTATTTGTTTGTATTTGTGTTTGTGTTTGGTCAGACGTCTATCTATCTTTGAATCGTTGGAAACAAGTTGTTTTCTTCTTTGGCCTAACGGTCTTCTTTCCAACGGTCTTTACACTTTTCGCTTTTCCCCCATTCATAGTTGGCATAAATTTAGATAATGTCCAACGTATTCTCCAAAAGTTAGCAAAGTATCTAAGTCTTGTTTTTCAATTCAATTGTGTGGATATGGCGGCGATCCCTATCAACTTTGTGTCATTACTGGTGCGTTCAAGGCAGTTTTATGTCTTCCGGTACTTTTTTTGGTATCTTTAAACTTGGAAAAGTTCCATAAATGGGAGATCCTCAGAAACGGATCTATAATTCTTTTATGACTTTTTGTCCATGACATGGGGAAGCTTTAGTTTCTTGGTGACCGTAAAGCACTCTTCCTATCATGATCAATTGCCTATTGCATACCAAGGACCATACTGAGTTTTTTGAACTGGTACTGAGTTCGACTGATACAGTATGGTACTTGAATTTTCTTTTCAAGATTTGACACCTCTACAGCGTACGGAATGACTAATAGAATGACGGACTATTTAAATGTTTATCAGAGTGTTTATGATGTATAAAGAAAATCGCGTGCCTCGCAAAATTCGAAATTTTTCCAATTTTCATGTGCTTCATTTGCTTCTTTCACGTCTTTGTAGTCCCCTCATATGGCAAATACCACGAACTGTCATCAGTGTTACAAAAAATCTCTCCAGAATGTTTACCCTTTTTCATTGCCGAGTTCGGGGATTTTTGCGGGTTTTTCTAAAGCCCAATTTGATCTATATGATCATATTTCAGGTTGCCTTCCTAGGTTTGCCCATAAGCTATTGCTGTGCTCATGCCGCCAATATAATGCCCTTGTTGCATCTTGCTACTGCGCCACACTTCGCATACACGCCGGCATCATTTAATTTAATTCGTGTCTCTCTCTCTTTCTCGCTCTAACGTAAATCCCTAAAGTATTTTTCAACTTTTCCAGTTTTTGCTTAAATTTGTTAGTTACGTTGTTCATTGAAGGCAACGTAATGCGTGCACTCTTTTGACATCTGTACACGTATATACGCATGTACGAAGGGAAGGAAAAGTTGCGATGGACCTAGTAGTTTGTAAGGAAAATACTTTGCATCGTGGAAAGAGTGGAAATGAAAAATTCGTGGACTTGATTACATTGACTTTTGTTTCTTCATTGAAAAGTTGGACAAAATTTTCCGAAGCACACATACTTAGCAGCTTAAAATATTTTTCAATAACTTGATATACACATGAACGGAACGTGTGCTTGACTACGTCGGCCATATATCGAAAGTGTGTGCATGTCTCAAATTGCGCTTTTTTTACTGGTAGTCTTGCTTAAATTGCTTAAATTCCAACATGAATAAGCTGAGTGTAGCGAAAATGGAAATCTGTGCAGTTCATTTAATCACACGTATGCCCTGATTGGACTTGGCATGGCATGGATGAAATATTAAAACCTTGACGAGGAGCATAGAGAGCTGTATCTGATAATTCGTTGAAAACTTTCTCATTTTAAAAGAAGGCAACGACTGGCGGCGGGCAAAAACAAATTCGATTGAAACCGAAGACAATTTTTTCCTTGGGTTTCTTGCCCTATTTGAAGACCATTGATGACGGCATTATATTTTTAATAGCAACAATAATAAAAAACATTAACAACGAGCAAAACAATAGCACATTTCACGAATGCATATATGAACGGATGCATGTGTATATGAGAGCAAATGCTCATTGCTGAAATTCGATATATGTAACCATGACTAGACTTACACATCAAAGCGCGCGTGTGAATGTATTCGTGCTTTGGTGATTATGTACACATTTGTACTTCTGGTTTTCATCGAGCAAGTGTTGCAAAACCACTCGCAAATATGTATATATATATATATATATATAAAGATGTTTATATGTACGCGTGTACCTACCTTTGTATGCAAGAATGCCAGACTCTTGTTGACATTTTCAATTTTATGTACGCGCATGCGTCCATTATTTGGCTTTCCCAGTTTTTCTGATGATATAATCTCCAGCAATTTTAGCAATTTGATACCATCCGCTAGATCCGTAAAAAGGTCTTCAACCTCCATCTTTGCCTTCAATTTTACAGAAGAAAACGACAATGAATGCCATAATTTTTCTTTTTTTTTTTTTTTACTTTTTACTCAATGGAATTTTCTTACTTTGACCAAAAATGAATTCATCCATTTCGTAAAGGTTTTCTTTTGTATGTGCAAACGTTCCTCTTGTAAGGTTTTGATTCGCTCATTTTCAAATTTCATAATGCCATCACGTTGTGTCATGTTGGCTGAGTTACGATTTTGTGATTGCAATGAATAACCGCCCGGTTCATATTGTGATGCTGGAAAGGCAAAAAGGGAATGGTAAAAAACAAAAAAAAACAAATTAAAACATTGTGTCAATAGATGAGGAATACATTATCGCCCAAAGATGAATCTTCAACATCTATCATTTCCCAAACATCCCACATGCTTAATAATAAATTCGACCTCTTGTCCATTTCCTTTCATAATGAAACAAAGATGCAAAAATCGCATACAGTAATTGTATACCGTATGATATGAGGGATATATGCACAAAAAGACAAAGAACTCATTTTATAAGTCACTCATTCATATACGACAAAATTTAATATTTTAATGACGTCATCAAATATAGTTTCTGTACTTTATCGCGCTTTTTAGAGAGACTCCTCGACAATATAATGGAACTTCATTTGCAATTGTTCAGACTTAAAATATGATGAACTAACTGTCCAGTCAGTATGACTTATTTATATAGCATTTTTCTATGTCTAAACTTAACTATCCGATTAAGAGAGAGGAATGCTCGAATTTCAAACGACACGCCTATGACTGATAGTACGTCTGATAAATTTAATCAGGTCTCTGTCTTTGTCGAACCTTTGTCGAAACCAGTAATCAGGCTGATTGAAATGGTAAACTTTTGTTCGCTATCGCTCAGCTTCTCTTGTTAAGAAAAATTTCGTAGTTCTCGTCGTTCAATTTTTAAATATGCACAAGTTTACTTTTTTATGCGATCTATTTACTAAATACCATCCAGTATATATATCAAGTATGTATACATATTTTTAAGATTCCAAAGCGTTGTAGTTATTTGACAAACTTACGTAATGTAGGCCCCCGCTCTGACGGGTGTTATAACTTAATGACATGAGGTAATTTTCTATTTATAGGGACAAAAGTTTGAACACATGCATGAGAATAAATTATATCTAAGTAAGCAACAATAAACAAGCATTAGTTAAGCCGCTAACTCAAACACGCATACAATTTTCTGTTTTATACCATAACAGACTGACGGTTGTTCTCGTTATTTAAAAAGACGCTAGAAACACGCTTTAAAGAATTCTTTATCAGAGCTTTTATAAAACCCAAGTTCTTTTAATTTCGATTTCAGTTATATTCAGATGAAAGCCTTAAGTTAATACAACACACCGCGCAGCTTCACTTCCGATCAGGCATAGATAACATGTAACATTCAAAGACATGTTTGTGTCAGACGTTGCGTATTAAGATGTAAAAGTGACTTCTTCTCATTGGGTTCAATGATACCTCCTTCACCAGTGAGAGTAAATGATACATACATACATACATACATACATGTGTTCGATGAAATTTTAAAATGCTTGATGCTTGAAATAAAAATATAGTCGTAGAACCCTATGAAAGATATTTTAAGTGCACCGAATAAGTTGAGTAATCAAGAATCGAAAAATTTTTAAAACCATTGAACTACTAGCAGGGTCTTGGTGTTTGCATATGAAAAGTAAAGGTAAAATTTCTTAACATAAAACTAAAATTCAGGGCTCGAGACTCGAATCCGTGTTCTTTTACCTCATTGCATAGCGCTTTTCTTAAATTCTCATAAAACTGGATTGAAATTTCCTGAACTGTAACTTTCAAATAAAATTTTTTACCAATCATTTGACATTACAAATTCTACGGATCGATGGCCGATTATTGAGCGGGTTTCCCATAAAAATACATTCAATTCATGCATTTTTTGCAAAATCAATTTTCAAAACTATTATTAAAATCCATTTTTAAATTTTTGTTTTTTTTTTTCGGGCAATTTTCCAAAAAAGTTTTATTTAAATGTGTGCTTCCACTCGTGCTGGCGAAGAGAGACCTAAAGAAAAAAAAAAAATGGTTCGCGGACCTTTTTTGTTACGCACTTTGCCTTGGAGAAATCTAAAAGAAATCGTCAAAAATTTACGCAAATGGCTTTAGTGAATCGAGGGCGATAACGGGTCTCAGAAGGATCAATGCATTTCTTTCGTTTCGTTGTTCCATTTGATAATATGGCAAAATCACATCATCTGCATGTATGCATATATATATGGTGTCCCCACTTATAACATAAATATTGTAGAGGAGGAAGAGGAAATTCTTGCAGAAGTTTCACGGAGTTATCGAATTTTTCAACTCGATAGGTATTGAAAAGAAGAAATTTCGCAAAGGAACTTGTTATTCCATATCCATAAACTGCATATGCAGAGATCGTAGTCACGATTTTAACAATGCCGACCGGTATAAATAAATGAGTTCGTGTTTGAGTTCAAGTACGACTGACATTGTAATTTGGACCAAAATAATTGAAAAAGATGCTGTTAGGTGTTTGGTTATTCCAATAGTTACTAAAATATATTATGATGGATGATTGTTTGTTGCCTCATATGTAACGTCTCTGTCAATTTTTCAATATATCAAATTTTTCTATTGGCTCCATGCGAATGAAATGTGTGGATGTGGAAAGAAGTTCTGTCACTGTCAGGGAAACACTTTTTTAGTGAAATTTGGAGCTCTTTCCAAGCGCTACAAAAATGGTATCAATGCCGTATGCATCCTTGTTGAAAAGTCAGAAGCAAATGCTTTACTTCGCGGTATCAAACTCTGCTCTAAAACATTAACTGACACTAAAAATACTTTAGTGTAGCTTCACTGAGACAAGTGTTGAGGTGTTACGAGGCTTAGAGCGATTCGAGAGATGCTTCTGCGAATGAAGTTTTGGAAGCTGATTACGAATTCGGCTATAGAATTATATTCTTCTCGCCGTTTTGCCTGCCATTTCGTAGCACGTAAAGTGTGAAACGTGAAACGATTTCACGTTACGGATATGGCAAAACAGGCACTATCGAGCAAAAAATCATGGAGGAGAAGGGATGAGTCCGAACATTGGAACGTGAACGATGGTGGAATTGCAGGCTAAAGGAAAAAATAATAACAAATTTATTATGATAAAAACACTACCTGCACGCATGTAGACGAAATGATGGTTTTTTAGTTCCTCATACGCATCAGTTACACTGCGTGCCGCAGAGACTTTTCTATTGAACATACCGCACGATAGAAACTGTTGTGTCATCATTTTTTAATATTTTTGCAATTTTTTTATTTCCTTTAATACTTAAATATATCATCACTTCTTCCATCCACAAAAACTTCTCGAAAACCTTTCTTTTTTACGCTGTACAGATATACGATTAGAAAGGGTGGTGAGCTCGCTTCTTATCTTCTATCATTAGCTTGTGAAATAATTTTCTTAATAACTGTTTTTTTTAGCAGTTTACCATTAGGTGGTCAACTGAACTGACCCAAACGCTCGATTATAAAATTCATCCTAATTTCCTTAGCTAAGTTGGTAGAACTTTTCCTCATTTGAATTTTTAAAGCAGCAATGCACATAAATAGAGTTTTCATGCAGTTATACTTAAAAAAGTGTTGCTCTTTATTTCTAACAATTTCTTGCAATTTCTTCTTCTTTAGAATTAAGGCAAAAAAAAAGAAAAAAAATTACAATGGGCTCACAGTGGATCTTCTAAGGTAAGTTATGTCATTTTATCTGCATTTTTTAATGTGCATATATCCCGGCATTAAAAAAATACAATGCATTAAAAATGCGTAAGAGTATAACTTTAAAAGTGAAAATTCATAAAAAGCAAACGCTTTTCTTAAATTGCAGCGTGACTGGAAGGCAACATGGATAGATAAGTAGCAACGGAGCAGTGCTCATAGGCCAGCAAATGTAGCATTAGTAGCAAATATTCTAAACTATGTGCGGATATTTTGACTGGCTGTCGTCTACCATGGATGAGGGGAAGAGAATAATATAAAGTTCTCTTCTTCTCTTTGAGAAAAAGTATAGAGCTCTAATAACTGTATATATCGACTAAAGAAGAAGAATGGAGGTGGGACACGCTAATTTTTACATCTACCCCCAAAAAGTGCAGGATATATTCATTTCGTCCTGAAGAAAGCTTGAAAGTTCTTACAAACTATACGTACTCTTGGTCAACATTTAAATTCTGCTTCGATTTAGGAATGCTTGGGTTAAACCCTCCCCCGTTCACAAGCATCTTAATGCTAGACGGTAGGCTACAAATATGGCAATCTTGGTTATCGAAAAGGTGTCAAATAAACCAAAGGACGTCCCTGCAGTACAAAATAGACTGAGATTGAATTTTTCGCCCGGACAAAATTAGACAAAGTCAGCCATAACTATCCAATATCATAAAGTGTTAAAATATTATTATAACAATTTTTTTTTTTTTTTTTTTTTTTTGTACATTTGAACATGGACATAAAAAGTTCTCGCGCTTGGAAATGCTGTTGAAATTCCTTACATACTGCATGGATTAAAAAACATCAATCTCCATCGGATTGAAATCTTGCGTCGGTTGTGCTTTGTTCGCTCGAATGTCAAAGATCAGCCTCAAAGAGAAAACAAAACTGGTAATCCATGGATTTTGATGACTTTGTCCAATTTTTGCTTCTATTGCAATAATTTTTAAATCAAGTGTCGCGGATTGTCAGTGGGAATTATCGCTTAGACGTGGCCAAATAGGCAATAAAGGGATTTCTTTCTTAATTTCAAATTAGTGCAGTCCTTATTGATCACTTAACACATTTTCAGCCCCCCGCGCAATATGTATCAGCCTTTATTGTGACAATCTTTTATAGGATTTAATTTCAATTTTATTCCGAGAATTATTGTATATTCTTAGCGACTCATTAGTGATTGCGCGACTTCTAAATATTCACAAATGTCTACGAAAATCTGTTCAATCTATTCGTAATAGATGTCAAGTCAAGATTGCCAGACTTTGAATAAAGTATTTTTGAAAGCGGATTGTTCGAAACGCCGCTACAAATAATCAACTAGTTGTCATCGAGCATTCAGCTTAGCTATGTTCGCTAATTAAGAAAACAAATGTCTATGGATTACATGACAAGGCTTCTTTCATTGATCGATACTTATTCCCTAGAGAGTGCAGCGTAAAACATTTAAGAAGATAGAGTGCGAGAGTGTTGTAATAACGAATATTGAATCGCTCTGGAAAAGAGAACAAACAAAATGAACTTTAAAAATACACGCTGCGATATTGACGCTCTTATGTAAAACATTACGTAATCAACCAAAAAGAAATAAATTATATTCGGCTTTTCGGATCGTACCTTTTATGATATCATAGATTAATTATTTTTGATTTTTTAGAACAATTATTTTTCAAAAAAGGAATATTTCAAAGTTCACTTTAAATTACATAAAAAGCGTAGCATGTGTACGGCAAGCCGCCCTTTCTTTTAAGACAATGGGTACGCAACGCATTTACGTGAACATGAAATTAATTTACTTTGGATTTTGAACTGACTATGATGATAACAGTAAAGATAAAAAATAAAAGAGTAAATCCGAGAGATAGTCAGACCGAGCAGTTTGATCAATTTTGAATTAGGATTGGGTATATATATATACACGGCTTTGAGATATCCGGCCCGGTAAACTCGTTTGGTAAACAAAACTAAATACATTCTGCGGCTCAGCTAAATATGATAATAAAGTATCACTTTCCTTATTTATTAAGGAAATGAAGTCGCTGTTATGTTATGATCAATGAAGATGAAATCGAATTTACGAACACATTTTGTTATGAACATACCCACGCATTGTCTTTCATATTCTAGATAGCGGCGATATTCTTTTTTCTTGAAATTTGAACGCATTTTCTTTTTCTTCTTTCTATGTATACAGGCAAATAAATAGAACTTTCTTTCTAATTAAATAATTTAATCGTTTTAGCTTTTTTAATAACTTTTCTTTTCCATCCAACGATTCTTAATGCCATTTAAAATGTTCGTCTGTACTGACTGTCTACAATTTAGCCACTAATGATCTATCTATAGAATTTTAAGAAAAAGAGAAGTGTAACGGTTAAAGCTCTACAAATGCGTTTTTCTTTTTCTTCATATGCCTGCACAAGTATATGTGCGCGTAGATTTGTCTCTTTTTCCCGATTAAATGGCCTTAAATTATCATTAAAACGCTTTAATTGTATATATATAGGTTTATAGAGGTTTCTACCTTTGCTTTTCGTTTTCCAATAGGCAATCCATGTACACACAGTCGTACCATTGTACTTTCCAGTAATTATTAAAAAGAGCGTTAAACATACATACAGGTATGTATCTAATTAGCTTGGAATTTGTTAATGATAGCACTTTTCATTTTTATCGTATCAATACTGATAAGAATGTAATTTCATTGTAGTAAAGCTTTCTTTTTTTTTTTTTTTGTTTGTGTTTTTAATATTTCTTATCTTATCCCAACTATTAGTTAGTTATTTCCATTTTTAATATATTAACTCGGAGAGAACAGGCATAATATATATGTTATTCGTTTTAACGGCATAGGAGCGTATATAGATGTATGTACATTTTGATTTCGAATTTTAATAAATTGTTTTCGCAAAATTCTTGAAAAGAATCTTCTCTTGTTACGACAGTTTTTCTTTCAAATAAATTTACTGTCGTGAAGCTTGAGCTAGAGTTTTTCAATTTTTTGCCCACTTGTGAAGCTTCTCGTATGTGGATCACGCCGGTTTTTAAAATTATTCTCTTGTTATTACCACATATACGAGACTTCAGTTTTCTACTTTATTTCTACTGCAATTTTTTTGGCCGTAAAATTGTTTTTGTCTAGCAAACGATAGACAGAGGGATGGAGGTGTGCAGCACTGCATACAATGGACGTATAGGATGGATTACGGTCGCTTTGAAACTTACGCTAGGATCTGCTTTATATCATTCATGGCCATCAAATCAAATCGTTTGAAGAAAGAATTCGAGGCGTAATTGTCAAAAGTTTAGATTTTCTACAGCAGTTTGTAGTTGAAAAAAATTCTCCAACAAAATAATAAATGGTAACTTTGCAAGAAAAATATGCAAAGCAGACGTCGATGGAATGTAACTCATTGGATAACAATTCCAAAGGCAGATACATGGATAACATTTTTAAACAAAAATCCATATTATTTTTAGGAAATGTCAGCTCTCAAAAGACGCCTGTCGAAATTTCATGTAATTTCGTCCACTCGTCTACACGTTCCAGTCGTTTTAGTGACGCGAGCTTAGCTATTGAAAAAGGTTATTACAATTAGAATCCCAAAGTCCTAAAGATATCAAAACATCGGATTGATCATTTCGATACATTTATAGGTTAGGTTGAAGAATAAACTCAAAATTTGTATTTACCTTGCTTGGGGACTGGAATTGGATTGACCTGTGTCTAAAAATAGGTGACAATACCTTTCATGATCACTCAGAAACGTGCCGGACGTAATAAGTCAATATGAAGATTTTTTTTTCAACTAACACCAAGGCATTAAGTTTTAATAACAAACACAGAGGGTGTATAAGATTTGCATTAGGGAACGCACATCAGAGAGTTTATGAAGCATCTAATAGATCGTATGGAAAATTCTCCGCGGGATGGTGTTGATGCCTGTATATCGAGCAGCACTCACCTGAACGTCTCAAGCGAACATGTGCTTAAATCACGACATTTCACCTTACCTTTTCTCGTGAAGATAGCTTTCCAACTCTTTGTTCGTGTAAAAAGTCATCTGGACTTGAAAATGAGCGGAATATCTGAAAAAATACGTTATGGGATGCTTTTTTACTAAAAAAAAGGTAAAAAAGCTGCAAAAACATGGCGAAAAATTCGTGAAGTGTACGGTGAGAATGCTGTGTGTGAACGACGGACCCAGAAGTGGTTTGCTTAATTCCATTGCGAAAATTTCGATGTCAAAGATGCACCTCGCAGGTCAAAAGGGGGGGGCACTAAACATCATCCACCTGACAGTTTGGAAGCATTTGAAAAGAGCAGGCTACAAGAAGAAGCTTGAAGCCGCGGAAAAAACTCCGGAGACTTTTCAATATATAATATGATCTGCAGGATCTGTTGGTGTTTGTTTTTTTCTTGGGAATATGGATTTAATGACTTATTATACGCCCAGCCTATTGATGCTTTATATATATATAATTGTATAGTTGTGTATATATATATGTTATATGTAACCGTATATCATATTTTCATCCTAGCTATTCGAACAAAGTGAAAGGGAAATTCGCTGTTCACCTCGACCGAACGTGACACCTTTGTTTTGATATATCTCTTAAGGCAAATTTAAAGAAGACGAATAACGGAAGTACATATAAGAGCATATCTTGTCTCAAGTCCGAATTAAAGCTTGTTTTCCATTCCATCTTAATGTTAACCGAAAGTTTACTAGTAAGCGCATCTTTTAAGTGACACTTGACCAGCAGTTTATTGCACGAGCAGTTTGCTTTCCACCAATACACATTTTGCTGGTTGCTCGTTAGACTATGATAATTATAATTAAATGTTTACTGCATGTGATTGATTGACGTTTTCGCATGCCGTGATTGCTTCTCCTATTTCATTTTATTAACCGTATGGTTCATTTCAGCAGCTGTTTGCTTTTACTTGTTCTATCAATTAGTAGTAGACTGAGAAGAGAACTTACAGTTAAATCTAAGTATCAGTTAGACTATAAGTAAATGCCGTTCAGTTAAAAAAATACGGGTAATATTGCGTAAGGTTTTACATGCAAAATTTATTCAATTGGAGGTCAATGGTGACCATTTTCGGTAAATTTGTTGTTGAAGTCTTCCTTTTCGGTTTTAAACTGATATTTATGAGGAACGGAAGGCGAAAATCGATACAATTGCATACATAATTGAATAAACAGCATTATGATCAAAAAAAAAAAAAAAAAAAAAAAAAAAAAAAAAATAAGAAAAAACGTGTGACATTTAACACATTAAAGCGCAAGTGCAGCGACCTTTCTTTATTTTTTGTTTCGCTTGCTGTCTATGTTTAAAAATAAACAAGAAATGACTTCTATAACACAAGGCAATCATGAACTTGATTTATTTTCACGCTTGCAACACTGTATTGTACTGTATTCTTGCTTTCCTATTTTATTTAGTCTAAGGGGTTTAAAGGTATAGTAACTTTGTCATTTTATTTGCAACATACGCGAATTCGCCTCTTTGCTCCTCGTAGTACACTGATAAGCAGTTTCAGAGCAGCCATATCTAAGCATCAAAGCCTTCAGAATTGCCTGAGGCGAAGTGAATATATAATGCAAGCTTTGGGTTTCGAAAAATTATAAATTTTGGTCTGAGACTTTTTGCAGATATTCCTCGATGTTCCTCTATGTACAGGACGACCCCGACGTTCTTTACATATATTTACAACTTAGATCTAAATGTGACAGCTATTTAAGGCTCCTCCGAGAAGACGAATATAGTTTTCTCAGTTGTTTTTCTTTTTTCTGCTTTTGCTTTCTCTTACAACATCTTGCAACTAGTTTGCATTCGTGCGCAGAGCTGAATGTGCGATACATCGAAAAAATGTGCATGAATGAAAGCACAGATGTACAAGCATATATGAACCGTTTTTAAACTGAAAATAATACATTAAGGTGGATCCGATTTTAACTTTATACGTAACATAGCATAGCGAAGCACTAACGCTACGAAAAAGAATGTGATCATCGATATATATAGTTATATATATATACATATACATATATAATACAATAACTTCTTAATCATGAGGGGGCATCAGGCCGTTTCAGCATTGTCTGATCGTTCACGTTCCTATTCGTCTTTCAAGTCGCGAACATATAAACACTTAATCTATATCCTTGGGCGTATATAAATGGACGTACGTAACTTGATCGTAAACACATTTACACATAACTATTGTGTTATTCTTATTCATATATTTTACGATGTATATCTAGCTGGTGCATGTCTAAAACTCGGCAAAAGGTTTATCTGTGTCACACTAACATGCATTTGAGAATAACTAATCGTTACATATATAAAATAAGTTGAAAGGTTTCACATAAGAAGAGTTATTGTTTAATTAGATGTTGGCCAGGGTTGTCTGCGACTAATTGTCGTTTTCGCGATAAACTTCTGGACGTTCTGGCCGGAGAAATGCGGCAAGTGACTTTGGCTGACCCCTTTTGAGAGAGTTCAGCAGAGAGCGAAACAAACGGCAATTGAAACGGTCAAGGTTCAAGCTATACATTCATGCATGAAAATTTCCCAGCCAGGATTTCTCAATTATTGCCCCGCTATCAAGAATATGCGAGGCCTTCGATTTCGCTACGTTTTAACAGTGATCGGCTGACAAACATTCGACCAATACATTAAAGATCGCATTCAGTAACAAAATAATTATGTACTTGATCATAGTATTATTTTATTGCTTTCCTATAAGGAAGGCAATTACGTCTCAATCTAATTGTATAGGAGGTTCAGATTACAAAAAATTAGATGCTATATGTTATATAAATTTTTGGGATGTGTTTTTATAAACACAAGCGAGATGTGACAAGTGCCCTACAGTTGATACCTCTGATCAAATTCTTATTATAAATATATTACGGTTTAAAGTAATTTATTCTTTCATCGGGTGGGAAAATGTCACCTCCTTATTGTAAAAATTAGCAGTAGCAGTCAAGAGCAAAGAAAGGAAAAAATGAAAATAAAATTGATTACAATTTCGCTATCAGGCTGACAACATACAACATACACTATGCAAAGATAAGCGAGTTATTTTGTCAGCTGCGTTTGAAAGGAGTGCATTTTTATGTTTGTTATCGATGGATGAACACAAACGGCTATGCCATTTGCAGCGATCGCAAATGTGCATTGGAAATTCCAAAAAGTGTAGCTTTCTTTAGTCAGTCCATCTGTCGGCGATTGGAAAGAGAAATTCATTTTAAACAAACACTATGATTGCAGCTTGGCCTGACTCTTCACCATTTATTACTTCTTGTGATAGTGTTGTCGCTATCATTTCTATGGCTTCAACTTCCCTGTTACGCGATTGTTCATTGGTTTCCGTATTTAACACTAAGCCCGAAAGTTTTGAAAACTGAGATGCAAAATAAAAGCCTAGTACGTACAGGATCGGGTCGAGTCCATGAATTTTAAGCAAAAATAGATTGAATTCGTCCTTAATATCGATCGATCAGATATTTCTCACTAACACTTACTTATCTTAGCTAGAGTACATACATCTCTGTTTTTTTTTTTTTTTTTTTAGGTTAGGCAATCCGCAATAACACATGTCGCAACACAAAAATACTTTTTTAACAGCGAAAATGTCGCGTTTTGCGCTGAACAGCGAGCATTCGCAAGGCAGAAGAAAGTCTTATTTGCATCGTATCTTAACTGGAGAAGAAAATTGGAACAATTTTGAAAATCCTAAACATAAAGATGTATGATAGATGCAGGCGCATCGCTTTGACAGGACGCCGATATTCTGTGTTTGGCGAGACCGGAAGAGGTCGCAACACAAGGTAACTTTTTTTTGGCCATCCATCCAGTACGCACCTGCTGAGCAACGTTTGAATTTTTAGGAAAACGCACAAATATGCCTCGATATCGACTTTGTCTCAAGAGTGCAACAGCTTTTTGGCGTTGCATTCACAAACTGTCTAACAGGTGGCAAAAATGTGTACCTAGCGATTGGCAATATTTAGAATAAAATGATTTTTAACATTTTAATACAATAAATATGCACTTTATATACAAACATTCCGGTCTCATATGCAGTTGAATCCATTGTGTCAACCCATACCATAATCGATATACGCTTACAATTATTAGATTTAGTTTACCTTCATGTAGATCAATCCTGAAACAAGCCTAGCTTCGTTACTTGCCCCTTGTTTATATTTATTCCAGTTAAACGGCAATATTTTATTAAATAAACTATTGGTAAGAAAAAATACTAAATAATTCGTTTCTTATGGACTTTTGGTTTCTTTACCTAATCTTTACCTAAGTCTATTTTATTTAAGAAGAAGAAGAAGAGCAGTAGGAATATTCAAAAATTTTCTTAGCTTCTTATAAGAAAGTATAATACGAGTCCACAAGTTAAAACAAAATCCATATGTCAAAAATCTTATCCAAAGTAGATCTATTACATCTCCAACTGTCCAACTGGAGAATTAGCAAGAAGACATGTAATTGTAGCTTAATCTTGTGATCTAAAAGGTTTTATGTACTCTGCAGTTACGTTAGCTGAACATATTTATACATATTGTATAGGAATGCTTTAAATTGTCGACGAGAAGGTAACAACGGATTTTTAGTATAAAATAAAAAATTTACAAAACCGCTACACGTTTGAAATAAATATTAGGAACACGCCGGGAAGTCAACCAAATTCATAATTTTGTTTGTGTTATATGTGTATGTATGTGTAGCGAGAGAAATCGATTTGCTCTCTCTGCGCCAAACATCAAATTTTTATATCCATCACCGTAGGATGGCTGGCATATTTATTTCGTTAAAACGTTTGCAACGTTGCAATGAAAGGAAGCTCCGTAGACCCCGTAAAGTATGTATATTCTTGATCAGCATCAAGTTCTGAATCGATTAAAACATGTCCGTCCATCCTTCTATGTAACGTGTGTTGTGAACATTCTCCTGGCCGCGAAAATGAATCGACTTTAAATTTTGCAAAAAACATTGGAAGTTATTGCGCGCAGACTGGTATTGAAAATGAGTGAAATCGATCGAGGGACACACCCACAGGGCGACGTGAGCTGAGAACACCTCTATTTTTCAAAAGGAATAAAAAATTGGTTTCCTGATCAGTACTCATAAGCTACAGCAGATAAATCTGCAAAAACTTGAAGGCATATTCTATGGGCAATCCTATAGTGCCCGTATAAAAGCCACGCCTACTCAATTTTATAGTATGTCATAATTTCACTTTTTTCCAAAATCTTTATAACGCACAGAAACCAACTTCAAAAACCCCGCAAAGTGTATAAGTTTCCGGTCAGTTTCAAATTGGAATGCAACTAACCATGTCCGTCCGCTTAGTGTTCATTTGTCTGTCTGCGCAACTGTGTAGTAGCCGTGATAAACATTCACCCATTTAAAAATATGAAGATATCGCCTACAAACTTGCAAAAGAATTTAAAAATGACCCTAATTTTTCAAAGAACACGCCTGCCTGTAACCCCCCGAGTCTATGTAATAACAACAACCAAAACTCCTTTCCGTGTTTTTTGCTTGTCACAAATAAAGTACAACACATACACCGTGTAAATTTGCGCTCTTATTCTAAGAATACGAAAAATCAACTGCGCCCACCCAATATGGTAGAATATGAAAATGTAGTTGTTTTCCTCCCTTTTAGGATCACACTAATGGATATAAAAGATTCGGCCACGACCGAGTGTAATTTTCTTATTTGTTATAATTGCTTTTCATTATAATTCAAAATACATGCCATCATGCTGGTGAAATGGTAAATAATTTCTTTTTCTTCAATATATTTATGCATAACTTGTTGCGGCTCACTGCCTCTGAATTAAAAACTGAACACATGAAAGAATCCAGTTTTTGGCTTTTTTCGTAACTATTGCAATTTCATACACTTCTGTTTTTATTGACATAATTTTTTTTTTTGGTTTTTGCTGAGTTGCGTATCCACACATTTATACATTTCTCAAGATTGCTAAAGTCAAAGTCTTTCAAGAAGTTTTATCGGCTTATTTCGTTACTTATTGGACTTCGTTACATTGGATCGATGTGAAAGAGATGATAATTTGGACTATGAGCATTATTTATTAGAACGAATCCAATACATTAAAGATGGTCCGTGCGAATGATTGCCGGTGTTGCCATTTTTTAATACTTAAATATATGCTTAATAACTTCCTCAAATACAATTATCCGATAACCGTTTTTTCATCCAAAGAACATAATAAAAGTTATAAAAGTTGTTTTAGGCTGTTCTCCCCTAGCCTAACAAAAATATATGATATCCTACTAAGTTCAGAAACTAGAGAGATAATTTGATTTTAAGAAGGCAAGCGCTTCGAATTTCAGTTCACGTAAACATTTTTTGTTAGGTTGATATAGCCGTCATTAACACTAGAAGTATCGAGTATGTCATATTTCTCTTTCTATAGCCATCACCGAAGGATGAGGGGTATATTCGTTTTGTCAATACGTTTGCAACGCCTAAAAGGATGCATCGGAGACCCCACAAAGTATAATAAACTCTTAAATCGATTTAAGCATTTCCGTTTGTCCGTCTGTCTGCCTGTCCGTTTTTTTTTTTTTTCAATACCTTTATAAGGCGCAGAAGTAAACTTCAAAAATCCCATAAAGTATATATATTCTTGGCGAGTTTCAAATTTGGAATGCACGCAAGCATGTCCATCTGTCGATTGTCTGTCTGCCCAACTGTGTAGTATCTGTGGCAAACATTCTCCCGTTCGCAAAAAAGAAGACATCGCGTACAAATTTGCAAAAGCATTAGCAAGTGACTTTTCGAAGGACGCACCCACAACACTTACACGCCTATGCAAGAAAAAACGTTTATTTTGAAAATAAAAGCATCATCGTCGCCCAATCCATGAAGCAGGAAAATTGAGTTCCTTTGCTTTTTTTGTCTTTTGTAGGATAACGGTGATGGGCATCAAAGATTTGGTCATGATCGAATATAATTTTCTTACTTGTTCAATTTTTTATCTTTAACAAATGATTATGAGCTATATATAGAAAGATCCCGCACATTTTTCCTTGACCCTTCTCTGCATGAAAAAACCTTTGAATGCCTTCAATTAGTTTTTCCCCTTTCTTTTTAATACATAGTTTAGTTTCCGTGATATCGATCATATATATTTGTTTCTGCCAATAAGGGATCATTTCGATTAACAATCTAGGGTTGAAAGATGGTATTGATCTGCCCGTATATGTGCTCATAGTAAGTTAGAAACCGACTAGACAATCATGACAAAAACCAGCAATTTTTTCATATTTTTCGAGTATAACTTTCGATGCCGTGAGGATGTTTCGAAACCACCTACCATCCAAATATTCTTCAAAACTATCTGGATGTTCGGTCCAAAAATGCCCCTTATCGGTTTACCAATACGTTCGAAATTAATGATAAATTTTGAATACCAATTTATGTTCAGTTTGCTCGAACTTACATTAGCATGTCCCTCGTCTGATTAAAATGTAAATTACAATTGCAATCGCAACCACTTTTAAAACAAAACAAAAAGAGAGAGAGAACCATGTGACGAAAGACGATCAAGCTTTAAAGCAGTAGCTGTAACCATAGTGTTGACGAACCTGTGTCTGCGAGTTAGATGGTTCGTTAGCATGTGCGTGTTTTTAATCGCATATTGACTAGAAATCACTAGTATCCTGGCATTTATGTACCACTAATGAAAGTAGTAAAAAAATCAGCGATCCGTACCCTATTCTACCCGGTTGTAGGAGAAATTCGTTTTAAAAAATTCATTCACGATCGATTGCACGTATCTCTCTTCTCGTCGTTCCAAGACTACTCCATTTTTTTTTGTTTTGGAAAACAAGCATTGTGTCCCATTGGTCGAAGAAATACTTTGGATGAGTGATGATATTTTGAAATGTATATTAGTGAGACATTTGGGTTTATCCATGCGATATAGAACCAGCGTAACAGTCAAGCAAGGCTCATGTCATAAATGTCGCCGAAAACTATTGCCACCAACTGAAAGACCCTTCATTTCATTTACAAACTATTACAGCTTTTTTAACTTGGCTCCCTTTTTGCAAAAAAAAAAAAAAAAAGAAAAACAAAAAAAACAATCTGCGTTAAGTAAGGCTTTAAGAGATATATAAAAGTTGAAATTTTCTAGAAAATTTACCAAAGTCTACATAAAACCTGTAATTTAATGGCAAAGTGAATACATAAAGGTGGCATTCGAGAAAGATTTCAATTCGTGATATGTTAGTTTAAGATAACGAAACAGCTTGTTTCCCTATGTAATTACGCATGTACGCTTAATTGTGGATTGTTGGTTAGGAAGCGGACTCTTGATTTAATTAACATCTAATTAATTACCGTTTAAGTAAGAATTTCCCTTACTTTTTGAACACCGTGCAACCGTGCAAGCATGCTTTAAAGCGATCAGGGCGCTTGAAATGGAATGAAAAACCTGTTGAGTTTCTATTCATCGCTGATTTATTAATGATGGCTAACCTCTACAATAACAAGATCTATTCTTATGATGAAATATTATTGTATTTATAAGAGGGTGCCTGACTTTTATTCTTAAACGTAATTTATATATATATATATATATATATAGATATATAGATACATATTGTTTTATATATGCTGTACGTACGTAAAACGTATCTACGTGCTTGTTTGATTGTCATATAAATGGAATGTTACAAAACGTGTCTTACGGTACATGTATGTAGTCATAATACGTATATACAGTGGTGTAAAAAGTTCTACCACATACCTCTTAATACAGATAGTGTGTGTTAAATTTACTGTTCATATGTGTACAAAATTTTGTTTGATTGCCGAAAGACACCAAAAAATATGACTATTGGCAGAGGTAAACGAAAAGAATTTTTTCGTTAAATTCATAAGCCACACAAGCACTCACCAGATTATGGGTAAATAAATCTCCAAGCAGTGAAGACAAACAGCCTTCACTAAAAATCACTATCGCCTTTAATAAGGAGATCGAGAGACTTGCACTTATTAACTTAAGGTTAAGATGCTTGAGACGCAATCAAAGGCGATTTTTCTTTGTAAAAATCGAAAAACCGCAAATTTAAGCATGAATTCAAGCGACACAGAGGATACATACACTAAGCTAATAAAATCTATAAAGTGCCTAAGATTACTGATTGAAGTACGAAGCAAAGTAACTAAAGTTTTAATTTAACGCTTTTAAAATATCACAAAATAGCAAAATATTGGACTAACGAACTGAACTAACTGTCAGTGAGCACCTTTAGAACTTTTCCATTTTCTATGCTTTCTTAAATAAAAGATTACTTGAGTCGCCTTACACTGGTTAATTCCAATTTTGCATTTTTTCGCATTTTCCACTGACACATCATTTACGGGAGTTTGTGAACTGATTCGCGCGCTAGTAGGATCAACAGGTTGCCCAATATCATCGTTAGCGAACACTCTCATGTTCTCTTTTTCAGGCCAGGGTAGATTTTTAATAAAAAACAGCTCTTAACAATATGTTAAAGAGGCTCGACCATTTAAAAGTTAATATCACTTCGTGATCCCTTCTTAAGAATGATATAAAAAAAAAAGTCTACATAGTCGGCTTTTTGTTTATAGTCATAGAGTAGTATTGAAAACATTTTGAATCCACTGGACACACGCTTGGCGAGCGTGAAATTTGAAACCCATTAAACCCATAAACCCAGTTTTCTCACAACCATGTTCTTTGTATTTGTCGCTGGTTCGTTCGCTTTCGTATGATTGCCTTGAAATTGCCACTGTAGCTTCAAGAAAGAAACTTTTCAGATAAATATTTATCGAGTGTACGACCGGCCAATTTTGGAAAGTAAAAAAAAACTTGATACCATTGACAAGATAACATTGTAAGGTATTGGGTTCATTAGGCAAATATGTAATACAACAAATTCTGTTGCGGGTAATCGTAAGAAAGGCAGATTAGTGTTGTAATTATGAAGATAATTTCTCTTTTTTCATTCCTGGAAAATTTTCATTGATAAAATGCACTCTGAAGAATAATAAAGTATTAGGCATTAAGACTTACTTATAAGTATAAGTTGTATAGAAACCGTCTTAAAGATTTTCGAGAAAACCTTAAAAAATATTACATACACACTGAGGATGAAATAAATATGATTGCTTTCAAATTTAAATCGAAATAAAAAGCAACTGAGAACACTATAATCGAGCAAAGCCGATCATTAGGTACCTTATATCGTTGTGCCTAATACAATTATTCTATCATTTTCCGGATAATAGAGAAAAATGAATATACACTATTTTTATGTAAAGTTGTACTTTTCATGAATGTCCTCATATTGAAAGATGCTTAGAATGTCAACTCACGTCGTCCTGTTTTAGAAAACGCAATTTCCTTGTCAAAGATTTTACTACAAATTAGACTTTGTCGCCATCGAAGAGCTTGTCCATTAGAGCCGCTATTTATGATGGAATCTTGAAATTAGACCTACGCGATCCACATTGTCTGCGGTTCATTTTTATGCTACATTGGCTACTACGGAACAATTTTCATAATAAATTATCAAAAATTGTACGATTTTCCCATATAGAGGCCCAATTTTTATTGGAACTTCGATATGGTGTGGAATCCAAAAAATGAACCCACGTGCTTCAAATTCGTTTATGTTTACTTTTATGTCAAATTATTATTACAAAGAAATTCTCACTAAGAACTATTAAAAATTAAGCCTTTTTACCATATAAAGATTCAGTTTCCATAGGAACGGGAACAATTTAGATTGCCGATATACTACTACTCGGGGATTTTTGCGAAAGTTTCGTAATTACAATGACTTTTTAAAATAGGGCATTATATGAGGAGTGGTCGAAAAGCCGTTGCGATATGGACACTTTCCAATACGGTTTGTCCTTTGGCCAAAACACGCCAGTGTGCGAAATTTCAACAATTGCGGCTTGTATGTTGAACAAGGGAAAACAGACGGACAGACAAGCTTATGTCGATTCAAATTCATTTTCTAGTATATTAAAAGGTGAGTCTACCGCAAGTCCTTCTGGATGTTATTTACATCCCAACAAACTTATTATACCGTGCACTACAATTGGAATAGAGGGTGAACATCGTACTAAAAGAAAACAAAATGAAATTAAACGCAGTAAGCACACAAAGAAAAGATCATATATCCATTGTATATGAGATTAGAAATGTATCACTTAGAAAGGTATGTAGAAGGTGACGTCATAACTTTTTTTACTATTACATAAGCTGGTCGCATCGCTGAATGCACTTGCAACGATACAATCTTCATTAAATTTCTATCAAACGTGCATGCAGTCGACGATGCACAAGCCGAGTTGTTCCGTTGTAAGTGGCAGTGCGTTCATTGCATACGCACAAGACGTATGGACGGCCTCCACGTTAGCATAACGTTTCTCTTCCTCTCATCGACAAAGTCGTTTCGCGAATAGGTACAAATCACACGATGGTAATTCTATCTGTCGAATATGGCGAGTGACCGATGTTTAAAATATGAGTTTGTCTCCGCGTGAGCTTTAGTTATGAGCCTATCTATGCAAAGGAGAGCATGAAAAGACTTCTTGGATGGGCAATTAGTTCGTCAAGATAGATTGATCATGCAGCATATTGGTCATCATTTACATTTTTATGATTATCTTTCAAGCGTGGGCTACGCTATAGTTGGCTCCTTGCCCACTGATGCAACAAGTACGTTCTCATGTACAACACTATAAAGTGTCTTTTATCATCCACTTCAGTCAAGGATGTGCCTTTCCGACTCAGGCAGCCATGTGGCGCTTAATTTCACCAGCGCTTATCAAAAACTTTATTCCACATTGCATACTTTAAATTTGGCATTTTAAAAAAATTTCTTAGGACGAATTACTAAAAGCGTTAGTTAGTCAAGATGTACGACAAGATGTCATATCCGATGCGGTTTGTATATTTGCTAAAAGTCGCAACTGTTCATCTCTGCTAAGACGAGATGTATCACGAAGTCAAATAGGTAAGAGAATTATATTCAGCTTTGGCCGAATCCTTCGTACTTCCTACCTACTTCCTTAAACAAACACAAACACAGGACAATTAGGATAAAGCTAAAATTTCAGTATCTCATAATAGTTGCTGAGTGTGGCCGATTTTTTCCATTTTTGTACACACATTGAAGAAAAAAAGTGAAGTTTATTATCGTTATATCTGTTATAGTGTACGAGTAATGGGAAAAAGATGGAACACAATGAAGTTTCTAGTTTCTGTTGTACTGTGAACCTGTCTTTTGACTGTTTTGGCCCAGAACACCAATGTGCAAATTGCATTATAAAGCTGGTGAGATAGAAAGTTGATGAGATAGATGAGGCCATTCCAGTCAGACAGACACTCTGTAAGGGTACTTTAAGGAGAATTTTCCAACGTATCAAACAAATCTGAAGCGTCCTTATTTCTCTGACAACTTTTATAACGTATTGTATATTTTGCAATTTTCCTCATGGCATATACGCGGTATTTGGCGTCTTTTATGAGACATAACGCATGATTTTGATGAAGAAACATTTGCAGAAACGGAAAATGAGAGAACAAAACGAATATGAAAACTGCATGAATTTTTGATTGATTCCATTTGCAAGTGTGAACATGAACGTTAAAAATTTGGTTTTTTAGAGCGACCGAACTTTATGGCGATTGAAAAACGAATGATGCGTATTCATGCCTCTTAAAAAAGGCAACTGCTATGCCTGCGTGCAAATGTATGTATGTACGCGAGGAAGAAAAAACTTTAAAGCTACTTTAAACTAACTTAAACTATATGTAAACTATTAACGTATTACGTTGCGTCTGCATAAGGCAAACGTAAATGGTAGTGCGCGTCGGTAAGTGCGCCACGAACAGCTTCTTAATGTTTAACATTCATAATCGTAATGTTCACTTTTTCAATGACACTCTTAGCAAAGATGCGACCAGAAGCGAGAACATCCCATTCTGGAGCAAAGACAAAGATGTGGGCTTCGCATGGACAAAAAAAAAAAAAAATGAATGAATAAAAAAAAAATCGAGAAAATTCAAAAACCGAAGGTAATCGTATCAGTGAAAGGAGAGAGAAAACACTTATTTATGTGACCTCATACTAGAGGTCGTTTAATTATGTAAATGTGAAAAATATTCTTTTAGAGGCAATACCCAAATACTAGTTTTCCCAACGATCAATCAAGTCAAGATCAAAAACACGTGAAAATTTCTAACATAAAAGCATAAAAGAAATTCATTTACGTGGACGTAATGTAATGTAATGGCTTTCTTAAATACAATTAAGCCTTTTCTTAAATAAATAACACAGATTCTATTTTATTGAAATGTGAAGAAAGCGAATGAACAAGAAGCATAAGAGCCTAAGAAATGTAGCGAGTATAAAAAGGCTTTTGAAAAATTACGCTATTCAGATGGTATTCGCATGGTGTTGTTGCGTAATTGACTTTTTAATCTTTTGATTAATTATGAAACTATAGATGGGAGCGCCTCATAGATAAATACTGTTTATGTACAGTTTGCACAAAAGAAAAAAAAAATGTTCGTTTCTTATATGATAATTGCAAAGAATAAACAGCCATTGGCGACATTGAATCTGAGTACAAAAACTTATAATGAAACGAATAAAAATCAATAATAAAAAAAAAAAAAAAGAATAAAATTCAATCGAACTTGAAACGAGGTCCGAAAAAGCTTTTAAGACGATTCATCAGCGTTTTTGTTAATACTCAGCTATAGAAATTATTGAGATAAAAAGAAAATGAATTAAATCCTCGGTTCCCACAGTTAGACAACTGTCTGCGTCAAGTAAGGAGATACACATCTGAACGAGCATTTTTCGATGCTAGCACTAGAAGAGTGAAGCATTTCATGCGAAAAATGTAAATTAAATGTAAACTTACTATGAAGTATTAAGTAGATATGTAATTACATCGAAATGCTAACGACGACAGCGCGAACATCTATCTATAAATGCAATTTAATTAATTCAAGTTTTTGTTCGCGCCGTCGAAGGTTCCGAAAATGGAGTGTGAAACGAAAGTCAGAAATCGTATCAAACAATATAATAATAGGATGAATGCGAGTGTCATCTCAGCCATATAAAAACACATAGCTATATTCATTATAATCACGTAAGCTGAGATGAAAACCATATGCAAAAAAGATAAATGATGCTCTTGCGAGGAATTTTTTTTTTTTTTTTTAAATTTATTTTGAATATTTTATATGTTATGTAATTTCGTCATCATTACATTTTTGCATTTTGGTGAAATGATTTTTTTTTTTAATAAGTTTTGAAATTTCAAAACTCTACCCGAGCTATAGAATTGCGATCATGTAGTTGAACAATTTCGTTTCTTTCGTTGTAAGCGAGTAAATCGTTGACGAGTTTGAGAGCCACGTTTTCGGCGCAAATTCAACCAAAATCATATAAGCATATAAAAAACATTCTGATTAAAATGAAGGTCATTTCTTTTAAGAGAATTACTTTTAAAATACTTTTAAAATTTACAGAGAAAGACTTCATTTTTGATAATTATTTTATATCTAAGTTATATTCAGGCATAGCCTGCTAGCTAATGCCTCGTTGTAAATGTTTTTTTTTTTTTTTTTTTTACTATTTCTGCCTTCTTGTTCTTATTTTTCTAAAAGATATTTCAAAACATTGAAGAATGATATTTCAGGGATGTCTTGTAGGCAGTCGAGTTTTTTATGTGGTTCAAAAATATGCTTTCGCGTCAACATATCTCAAATACGACAATCTATAGGTTGAAGAAACAAATACATGGACAGACGGACAGACGGTTGACCACATGTTTAAGTCGAATCAAAAAATAATTCTGTTCCGATTGGCGCAATAAAAAGTGAATCTATCCCATGTTGCCCTTCTATGTATTACTTACACATCCGCACAAATTTAATATTTCCTGTACCTCAAGGGTCGAGTCGAGTATAAAAATGATTGTAATGGATTTTTCTTCTACCAATACCAGCAGTTTCTACATTCACTACACATCAGACATTCACGATTAAAACCTGATCACATTTATGAAAGCTAAGAATTTTGTTATCTACATCGTAATTCACTGTTGTTGCAGGAGTTGTTAAATTGACAAAAATAAAGATGGAGATATGGAGACATGGATAGTCAAATTTAGCCAAATTATGTCGTCGATGCGCTTCGCCAAATTTAACAAGCAACATCTACCTATAACGAAGTCCCCACCAAATAGGCAAAGAGCTAAGGCAGCCTCATAAAAAAGGAAAAAACTTTAACTTTACTCTTCGTTGACTGGCAGTAGCAGTAGTACACATTTGAGAAAGCGAGGGCTAATGATGGGCAGATTCATGACAAAAAAAAAAAAAACATCACTTGACATATAGTCGTTCCAAATGGTAAACGAATATCTCTCCTTTGAAATTACCATTAGGTGTTATCATTGCTCATGATGCATTCAATGCATAATTATTATTAAAGCATAAAGCATAAATATTAATCAACGGCGAAACTCTACGATTGCGGGAAAACATGGGGAGGAAAATGCTTAACGTTGTTCTAAGCAATTTTCAGGGGTGTGCTGCTTTTTTTGAAAAAACCATCCCATTCAAACGTTTTTACCATGCATGTCAAACAGAATATGAAAATTCCAGTTTATAAGTATTTCAGTTTTAGCTCTTTTTCATACACAAAAGAATAAATTTAAGATATCTTGCTCCATGGTCACTTCAGGCCATTAGTTTCGATTTCTATAAATGTATGCTTATATCCACATGAGTGTTAATCGTATTTATGCACAAGTGTATGCATAGACATTTCTCAATACATGTCTCAATGCAATAATCAAGAGGAGCTATTACGACGAACTGTAGATACCCACCGCCTAAGCTATAAGCTAATATATATATATATAGTTAAAAAACAAATACTTTTCCCCATTCGCTTTTCCTCGTTCAATTTTTGCCAACTACTTTCAACTCTCAACGTAAATCTTACTCATTTTCATTAGAATTCCATTTTAAATCAAATAAATGAATTGCACTGCACCTAACGGCAAATGTATTCGTGTAATTTCAATTTTGTAGTTTGCTACATCATCGGACTCCGAACACTACAAAACCAATGACGACATTATTTTACCTTTACCAGTTGACTGTGAGTATAAAAACAAGTTTTTCAAAAAAACTTTTAATAACTAATTTTTTTAATTATTTTTTTTTTTTTTTTTTTTAAACTATTGTGTAGCCAGTTTGGTATGTGAACCAGTAAATTGATATGTGCATGTGTACATATATATTAAGTGTGTCAAGTATTTGTTACGCGTGAAAATATGTACCGAAGATCCTGAGAAACTATACGTATTCCTACATAGGAAGGCAAGGCATACTTAGTTCTTAACTCAAAATTAATGGGATCGAAACTAACGAAACAACTCACGATTATATTTGAATCTTCACACAAACAAATTTTTAATTAAAAAGAAGAACTTTTCAAAATGAACGGGTCAGATTAGCTTTTTTCCGCAAAGGGAAAAGACATAGAGCAAAAATTTGAATAAAGACCTGTTAAGCCATTAGAGAGTTCTGTCAGACGAAGTCAAGCAAGGATTTAAACTAAAATATAAAAAAATAAACTTTCACCAAATTATTTAAAGCGGATTTTTCACTCTTTAAGAATACAGCCATTAAGTTGGCCCATAAGGTATAGCGTAAGCATCTTTTTATTTAGTATATCTACGAAATTTGACTTATAAAAAGGATTTTTTCTATCTTCTTGGAAGAATCACTACAGTCTATTCTATTTTTCATTTGGGTGTATGCGAAATGAAATATATTTCCTTTTTTTGTAAAAAATCCTTTTAGAAAGTGCTAACTGATTGTTGGAACTATTGTTAGGACTATCACTTAAATAGCTTTCGATTTCGTTCTTGTCCTCCAGACCGGAAGGATCACGGATTCACGCAGTACTAGTTTCATTTTTTCGCAGATGCAAATCCAATCGCACGAAGTATTTTAAAACCGCTTTCTCACCAAGTGGTAAGAGACAGAAGATGTGTTTTGCGAACAACAATCATCAGCAACGTTACATAATTAAATATTTGGACTTAAGGCATCATGTACTTCAAAGTCAACTCTTGTGATATTTCACTCTCCAAAAAACCCACATTTTGGAGAATTATGCTTAGTATCTTGTTTTTACAGACAGTCACAAGGCTAATGCTCTTTTTGCTGCCTATGCAATAGTAGATGCCAGAAAACAGGTCCAAATCAATAATATCCGATATTCACAACCGCAGTTACAGCTATTCTTTAGCCTACGAAGCTTGCTCACCAAACCAAACTTGAAACAGTTACCATCATAGTTTCATCTATCAGTCATAAGGCTAGCCACAAATTGAATTCCATTAATGAACTGAAAGATGAAGGTATTCGGGCGCCAAGCCATTTTAGTTGTTTCGAAAACGGGCAAGCTGCCGTAGCAGCTAAATTTGCCGGGCCCGCACCATCAGTTTTCAAAGGCACAGCAAAAAAGCTAAACTTTAAAAGATGCTTTGGGCGATCAATGCTTTTGAACGGACTCTCACTTAACTGACATGGATAGATCGATAAGGGTTACCAGGTGTTATGTGGCTCTACTAAGCCCGCACAACCTACGATCACCGTCTGAGCATCGTCACAGCATCTAAAGAGATGGCTTTCAAGCGACAGTCATATGATATACGATAACAGGCCAAAAAGGTAAACTCAACTGTTCCAAATTGAGGTAATTTAACTTTCTTGTAAACGATCTTGTCATTCTTCAACCATTTTCATTATAGGCCAGCAAGTTAGGCTTTCTTGCCATTTAAGGATTTACGTTTCATTACAATAATCATGGGGTACATTATGGGTTACAAACAATACGCTTGGATAGTCCAAATGTGATGGAATCAATTTCTATGTCAATTTGCTACTACGGACCACCTTTCATCACAAAATTAGATTATTTTGTTACGTAAGGATATAGCTTTCATGAGAAGTCGCATATGGAATAGAGTCGACAAGATTCGCATATGTATTCAAAAGTTGCAAAACATTGTCCCATCCGTCGGGACAAAAATAATAAAAATGGCAATTTTTGTCATATAAAAACCTTTCTCAAATCGAATGCATTAGATGTGGTCGTAAAAATGATCCGATCAAATCAATAGCGTTAGTCCTTAGCCCAAGTTTCTTCAAAATATCAAACAAGCCGAGATTCAGAAAATGATTCTGATCATCCATCGATATAATAAAAGGCACTCCCCTTTTATGTCCTTCTGGCTCCTACGTACGTACATCGGCGCAAACTTAATATATCTTATGCCATAGAATATAGTGCAGAATATATGACCAAGATGTACGTTTATTTAATAACATGCAACACTTATATGGCATACTAGTACTATTACATTATATATAATAGTGCTGTTCGCAGGTGTTGTTGTAAGTCGATGTGTTATATAAACATCAAAGAAACCAACAAAACTTCATATCAAATGTTCTCAAGAAGAGTAAGGGGAAATACAATGCAAGTGCAAGCGCTATCAATGGGTTCTGTTAAAACTTCGAAAACGTGAAGCGTGTCGGTTAAGATATTGTAATAATGGCCATGTATGTCTGTCAAATATATATATATATATATATATATATATATATGTTTTCGAGTGCATGTGTATTTAAAAATTAGGAGCAGTAATCCATCAACAATAAGGCCTACTGGCCATTTAAAAATATTTTAATATTCTGAAGTTTTCTCATCTATAGCGTGGTAGATCAGCTTGGATAATAGCTATTGATTTAAGTTTTCGTCGTAATCTCATAAGCATTCAAAGATGACAAAAAATGACCTCGAAAGATTTTGCTCGACTTATCCTAAGAGTTCGCAGCCAAGCGTATAGCCTATCGCTTCCTCTCTTTTTTTATTTAAAAAAATTTTGTTAAATAAAATGTTATTATAACTTGAAATTTATGCATGATAATGTTCTTACCATCGTAGAGCACTTTCTCACTTTCTCTCTCTCTCTCTTATTCTCTCTCTACGTGCATTTTATTAGAAAAAATTAAGCTCTTATCCGAAAACGGTAATTTGACCGCTTACGGTACGAATAGTGTTAACCATTAAATGTGGTTAGTCTGCCTTTTGTCACCCAAGTAAATTCTTACTAGCTCAGCAAAAATGACAAGAAAAAAAAGTAGAAAAAGAAAAAAACAATTTTTTTGTCTTCTTTGCATAAACAAAAGAATGTGAATAAAAGAATACAACTACTATGGCTTCTTCTCTTTGCCCAATAACAACAACAACATTGTGTACTTTAGGTGCAATAAGTAAAAAGAGGGGGCTTTAAACGGTCATCACAGTTCATGTGTATTGAATTAAAACAACAACTGCAGAAGATCGTGAACCATCTATGCACGACAATAACGAGAACGGCAAGCACAACACAACAGTTTAAATAATAATAACAAATAAATAATTAACGGTCCTTGACAGAAGATTGCATTGTATTAAAATCTTATGTATGTATAATCGAATTAATTTCGAGGAAGACAATAAAAAGGGAAAACAAGATGAGAATTTGTAAACAATTACGTTCCAATTTATTATGATCTCAAACGTTGTATATATAGATGTAAACAATATATATAAGATTGAGATTTCAATCGGCGTGAATCGCTTGGAATCGGTTTATCCAGGTCGTTTTGTCTGTTTTTTTGCCCGTTTTGATTTTAGCAAAAAATTAAAAAAATATAAGTTTACCTTACCCTTACCCTTAGCATTGCGTTCGCGTAAGAATGGTCATATTATCTGCGCTGTAATTGTAAGATAACCATTCCAACTGTAGATATGTGACTTCACATCTTGTTATGCTTGGACATGCGGTTATTTCTCACGCTGAAGGAATGTCGTTTGCGGAAAATATTTCAAACAGAAAGCGAAATATTTTCTTTAATTTCACCTACGAAACAACAAGACGAATATGAATACGTTTTTGTAATGTCCACCAGCGGAGCGAATATACTAAGTTTACAATTGCTTATGACGCAGGCAGATGTAGGTAGATACAAATAAATAGATAGATATAATAGAACTAAATGAACTAAATGAAACACTTCGATATGCCTCTTCTCCTATGTCGGCTAACGTCAGGTTACGACAAACATATATTGCAACAAATAAAACAACTATAGTCGGGAAAAGCCGACCATTCAATACTCCACACAAATTCGCCTAATAACACAGTCATTCATTCATTTTCGTAATTCACTCACAATTACATTTTACATAAGGAATATTGTTAACGAAATGCCTCATAATGGAGGCTACCCCAAAAAATCGTCAACTGGCGTGATCCATTTAGCAAGCTTAATTTACTTTTTACAGATTTCATTATTCTTCACCTTACTTACTAATTAGCCTTCGTCAGTATATTAGGGCTTAATTTTCATGGTATAATATACTATGTACGCTGGGATCTAAGACTTGGAGCAATATGGTTCAAACTTCTTATGGCAAATTTTTGTGCCAAACTGTTACTTCGGATCCACTTCGATCATAAAATATTGAAAATTGGACCATTTTGCCAAAAGAATTACTATTCATGAAAACCCCTGTATGAAATTGGGTCCCAACAAGGACCCATATACCCATTCAGTGATTGTGAATTGATTTTTAAAATTTACTGTCCTTTTTCATATAACGATTTTTCAAAATAAGAGAGTGATCGTAAAAGTGATCCGGTCCAGACGATTTTGACTAGAGTTCGTCTTTGAACCAAACAGCGCCAGAGTACCAAACTTTCTTAAAATATTTCAAAAATTGCGAACGACGGGTTAAGAATACATGGACAGACGTCAGATGGACAAATAAGCCTATGCTATAATGAAAAATTGATCTATTTTAGGGCCTTCTGAACGTTACATAAATCCATAAAAACTTAATTTAACACAGTGCTTGTGTTATGCGTTGTTCATGGCTCGGGAATTGTCAAAAAAAGGTCCGCAAAGGATGTGTGAATGATACAGCAACAAGCTTCAATCGGCTCACAATTTGCAAAATTAGAAGCGTAAGGGAATGAATTCCAGAAAGGCAAACCGCGAAGATGTCGTTACAATAAAGATATTGTTCAAGGTGTTTGGATTTGTTACGGACGCAAATTCAATTGAGTTGAGCTATTTCCATCATTGATAGAGTGAGAATTAGAGTAGGAATCACAAGACTAAGACAGCGACGCCGACCACAGCACCGACGACAGCAACAAAAGCAATAACTACAAAGCTACAACCCCAAAAACCACGAAACTACAGATACAAAGCTAAAAACGCAGAACTGCAACCATGAAATCGCAGCCACAAACCCACAACCACAAACATAAAACAAAATCACAAAGCTACAACCACAAAACTACAAACACAGAGTCACAAACACAAGGCCATAACCACGGAACTATAGCTACAAACACACAACCACACGCCGCACCGCGATATTGCGCTGCTCTCTTCGACTGCTCAAACGGCAGCGACTGTGCTACCGACTATGCGTAGGGAGCCAACAGGTATTATTTCAAGCAACTATATTCACTCTTACTTTTGGATCCCGTACAGCTATTGGAACTTTCTCTTGCCGAGTTGCTTGCAATAGAAGAAAAGCACTGTGGTCCCCCTCGCGCTAAGCTAGCATAATGCGCTTGTAATTCAACGCAAGTCATTTTGCCAAACACTAAACAAGTCTTCAAGTATTAACACTAAAACTGTCGCAGAGACCAATTTGATCTTTCGCAACTTTTGAGTTCCAAGAAAATTACGACCACGTTGGCATGAAAGTAAAGATGCAAAATTTGTTGTGGACTTTTACTAAAAAACCTTAAAATACTTATAACCGATTTTGATAACCCGATCGGGTTTTTGAGATGACTTTGGCGTACGTCTACTACCACCAAAACGAGTACATTTTAGTCATCATTTTTGTGGGATCGCCACAATTGCAAAATTAAAGATAGGAAGCTGAAATTTGATGCAAACATTCGTTAAGCAATTAAAAGCCCAAGGGGAAAAATGGATCTGATATACCCATATCCACGTCCTCAACATAGAAGAAACTGAGGCAACATTAAAAATATCGAAAATTTTAACATATCTTTCTCTATAACTTTCGATACCCTGAGGATATTTTTTATTGGAACAACTGTTCAAAATTTAATCTGCATTAAAATAAATCGGAACTAAATAGGTAATAGAACTTTCTCGAGATATAAGCAACTTGTAAAGGAAAAATTCTTCTTTGTAAATGAAAAACAAGCGCATTTGAAAACGAAAAAAACGTATTTCGAAATCATAAGAACCCATATTGTTAATGAAAAAAGTCAAGCCATGGTGACAAGCATTCACTTTATCAAAGGATACGGTCGGAGACCGCAATGAGAATTTGTTTATGCCTTTCGTCAATCTTTTTAAACAATTTGTTCCTGATATTACGATTCATATGGTCCTAGATGGAGACGAGACGTTCATGAAAATTGTCGAAATTTATTTTGGATAAATTATTGATAACAGAACAATAGCAATCATTGCCCCTGCAAGTGTATAGAATTCGAGTACTTTTTGTGAGGCAGCACTGTCTGTGGAAGATATATGGCAGTAAGTGTGGTAAATAGCATTCTCTCAAAATAGCACATTCGCGTGGCGCCATCTGTTGATGACTTGTGAGTGCTACTTATTTGGCCGAACTGAAAGAAGGTCAGATATGCTACGAAATATATTGAATTTTTTTTTTTTTGCTATAATAGTTAGCCAAATGGAAAGCATTACTCATTAACTAATTTTTTTCTTTGTTTTTCTACACACATAAGTTTATATAAGTTATAGGTGCGTATTATTTAAATAACAGATACCCGTGAACATGTTTTCTTTTGAAGAAATTTTCATTATTTCCTGAAAGCGAGATAATGTAGATATTTTTTGTCAATGATGTCTGTCGCTGATGTCATTATTAATCATCAAATTTCAAAGTAACCACTTAACTTTACTTAGCAGTTATTTTTATCTAATGACTAAAAAAAGTCTCTGAACGGAAACCTGCACATTTTCGTTTTAAGCGTAGATAAGTGTTGCTACACCGCAAAACAGATAGTAAATAGGCCAAACACGATTGATATTTATATTTATGTCTTTCTATACAAATTTATTGCTTTCTTAAAAACCGATAATGGATGCAATGCTAAAGCTTAGGGATAGGTGCAAAAGTTTGTAAAACTTTAAAAAACCAGTAAAAACATTGGCGTCGGACAAAGTCAACGAACCAATGAGTACTTTACCCCACTTTGTCTAATGCAATTCTTCGTTTATTATTTTCACCTGTTGAACGTGTAGATTGAGGGGCAGACAAGCGGCAAAGAAAATGATTCTAAGTGCTATACCACTGGTAGAAATATAAAAAAAACGGCCTTAGCTACGGATTGTAGAAGGGGTGACACCGCATGAGTACACTTATCGGAAACCTAGGCTACTAGCACCTTTTCTTGAATGGATTCTCAGCGCTCAAGATATTGGCATTGGCTATGGTATAGCCTTCAATATTACCGTTGTTGCTTTTGCTGCTATTTCTTTTTTTTTTTGTTTTTGCTTGAACTCTATGACTTAGCAGATGTAGTCTTTTCAGAGATGCAGTTGCTTTTATCGTGTTACGTAGTGACTGAGCAGCTTATGAGATTTTTTGTACAGACCCAGACTGACACTAGAAAGTTGTTCATATATTTTCACTTCAAAGGTCTACAGATCTACAAAAGTTATGCGCATATAGTCAAGCCAGTATGGTTGTAGAAAATGGCTAATCGCTAGACGCATGCATTATGCATGGACAGCTCACTCCAAGGATCGTCGAATTAATGCTCAAAGTTGATCCACATAGAATCGGTGAAGGCTGGGTGTAGAAGAGGGTGTGATCTCAAAACAAATTATCAAATATGGGATATTGGTATCGAGATATCTGAAACAGATACCTTCATTTTTGCGACAATGAGTACGTTTACCATAGAAATTAACAGAGCGATCGAAAGAAGGACTGACAAACGGCTTTAAAACACTTCGAATTTGATGCTAATCAATAGTGTGTAGACTTTATAGTTTCCGAAGCTCCGGGTGCTGTAAACTGATATTTCGATATTCTACAAAGCTAGGTAGGCGGGACCGATTTTATATAAATGCAAATTTCTACAGTTGTATCCGCTATGATTTATAAGTTATGAGAAAAAACGAAGCTCTATTTATTTTTAAAACAGAGGTGACCTCCGGTTATGTTGTACTGCGGGCGTATCCTTTGACCCCTTCAGCCCAATTTCGATAATAACCTGCAGGCAAGAATTTTCAATTTTTATGCCAAATTTGAAACAGACAGCTTCCTTTTTGGGACCAACAGAATGTTTACCACAGACATTACACACACGGATGGACGGAGAGACTTAATTCGGTTTAGAATTTAATGAGGCTTCTTTCCGGGCGTGACGAACTTATGCTGCCTAACCTGAAATATATGTTCCTTTGCAAGGCTACCAATGCAGCACAAATAATTTATCACATTTTTGCGTCCACGAGTTCATTGTAGACGAATCTATAGATTTAGTTGATGGTTAAACCTAATTAAGGGCTAGTAATCAAAAAGTGTTTAATACAAATTTACTTGGTAGGCAAGCAGTAAAGTTAAAGCTCTTTTGAATCGTAATTCTTAATACAGATCTGATTACCCGCTTTGTCCGTGTGTCCATTATTCTAGGGGACCAGAGTAGAGGATACGCTGTATGTTCATTTGGATATGTATGGAAAAACCAAAGCGTATTTTATTTATGTTTATCTACGACCGACGATTATAAATATATTCATTTCGTTAACAGATTTGCAGCATCCAGAAAGCTATAAGACGGTTATAAAGTCGTATCGGATGTGTGCGATAAACATTACCCCGATCGCAAATATGAACATATCTGCTTCGAATTTTCCAAAGTTTGCTATTGAAAATCGGGCAAAGTGGTCAAAAGACTCGCTCATCAAAAGACTCGAGCATCTTCATTGGCAACAGGAAAGGATATATGGGTCTTTTGCCCATTACTTATAAAGAACAACATATAGATAAGACATCGGTTAATAATTCTTGGGACTGACATGTGCTTATCTATCATTTTTAATAAAAAATCTATATTATCTATGAGGAAACTAATCCCGCTAAAGGACGAGTAAAGGTGTGAGGCATAGTTGAATAGTTTGCTAAGGACATCACAAGACATGTTCTTGAATATTTTACATGAAACATTTGGCATTTGAATGTTTTTTTCCGGATTGATACAGCGTTCCACGATGGCAAGGGTATGATTGCGTGAATGCAAAGACAATTTGCTTCTCCCCCATCACCTTTTTTTAGAGTCAACTACCACCGACTATTATCTGTTTTCAGTTCCGAAAAAGACGCTTCAGAAAAAAAGATCTGAATTTGCAAATTTCCCTAAACAAAAGCATTATGGAAATATTAGAGAAGTGTTGGACTGGTAATCTCATTACTCAGAGTTTGAAAAAAAAAAAAAGATTGTTTTAGTAGCGAAGAGCTACTAGATACGTTATAAACGGTCCTATGACTGGGGGTCACGCGGGTGGCACAAAATTACAACTATGCCAGCGGCTGGACTCTCCAGAAAAATTGTTCGCATGGTCCCATCTAAAGGTGACTTTAGTAGATAGGCTTGTAATCCTAATCGTTTACCGCAAAACATGGCAAACACAGAATAAACGCATATCGTCTCAGAATAAACGCATCAATGCCTCTCTTCAATACATCCGCGTACACAATGTGGACAAAAAGAGTCGTAAGAAATGCTTTTAGAAAAGACGAAACACAATGTTGAGAGACGTTAAGAATATGCGAATAAACCGAAAAGAGCAAAGAATCAAACTAACAAAACGCTTAAAATCCCATTAAGTGTTATTTTGCACAAGAATTAGGGTCAATGAAAATCGTGTAAATAGTAAAAAAAAAAGAAAGAGAGAAAACCAAAAAGAAAATGCAAACGAAAACGAAAATAATAGTCGATAAAAACAAAATAAAAATGGTATTCGGGTTACATAGAATCTTTTGATACGCACCATTTGCTTGTAATGTGTACCACCGAAAATGTGACGGGGGGGACATGGGCGGGGGCATATTAGTTTTTGCGTGCATTTACAATTTAGAAAAATACGCGTCGCGGCGTGCACACAGTTGACATATTCCACATTGATTCAATCGCACCTGTCTGTTGCTCAGATTGGAAAAGTTTCGACATTTTAAGTGGAAAATGGGTCACTTGCCAGGCTTGGCGCCGTGTAGCCATTTAGTGGGTCGGTGTGTGTCTTAGATTTACCACATGACGAAAATAAGGAAAATAAGGTCGTCCAAAATAACCATTTGGTTTGTGAGTTGGTGAGTTGACGATTTATTAAATTAATTCTTCCCTTTAATGACGACTATTAGATGATTCAAGAATTAAGGCGGAAAATTGGGAATCAAGGTATTCTATAATCACTGACCTATTTGGAGCAAACGCGGCAACCAAAATAGCATAAAACTCATACTAGATCAACAATAAACCCCGCTCCCGCAGAGTTCCTATTTACTTCTTGTAATAAGTAAGAGAGTTAATTTCGCCTATAATGATTACAAGCAAGAAAGCTAAATTCAGTCGGGACCGCATCTTTTATACCGTTATGTCACCGTTTACCCCAGAAAAAGGCAAAAGAAGTAAAAGAACCAAAGTCTCATGCTCTCATAATATGGAGCGGGCGCAGTTGATTCCTTCTATTTTCAAAATAAAAGCTTTCATCATATAAACATGTGGGCGTTGTAGGCGTGTCCTTTCAAAAGTTTAGCTCAATTCCAAAATCTTTTGCAAATTTTTAGGCGATATCATCACTTTCGCTAACGGGAGAATGTTTACCACAAATACTACAAAGTTACGCAAACGGACAAATGGGTAGACGAAGAGGCGGGCACGTTTAGGTGCATTCAACATTTGAAACTGACCAAGAATTTCTGAAGACTTTATGAAGTTTTTTAAAAGTTGTTTCTGCGCGTTATAAAGGTATTGAAGAAATAATTAAATTTTAATATATTATAATAATGTGTAGGCGTGGTAAATTTTTCCCATTTTTGTGCACATATTCTACAGGAATTACCCATAGAATATGCGTCCCAAGTTTTTGTAAATCTATTTGCTATAGTTTTTTCATTCCCTTTGAAAAACAGAGGTATTCTTAGTTTACGTGGTGCTGTGGGCGTGTCCTTCGATCGATTTGGCCTATTTTCAATGCCGACCTGCGTGCAAGAACTTTCACTGTGTTTCTGCCAAATTTGAGGTCGATATCTTCATTTTTGCGACCAGAAAAATGCTTACAACAGACATTACATAGGCAGAAAGACGGACAGATGGACATGCTTAAATCGATTTAGAATTTGATGCTGATCAAGAATCTATATATTTTGTGGGGTCTCTGATGCTTCCTTCTGGACGTTGCAAACGTTTTGACAAAATGAATACACCCCTCATCCCTCGGTGACGCGTATAAAAAAGTAATTAATTATCAATTAGCGGAAAATTATCAAACACTGTTTTACAGGGTTACTTATAATGAACAGAAAGATGTCGACTTTATCAAGACAAAGTGTTCTGTTAAAGCTTTCTGAAATTCAAACCAAGTAAAAATTGCAAAGTTGCATATTTTAAGGCGTCCGCCTCTTTCCCTTTTCAAAGCCGAAAAAGTACGTAAGCCTAAGTAAGATTCGCATGTTTTCGCTGACTCAAAAGGCATTTTTTTATCCGAAAGCAAAGCTCGTAATAATTTCAAAATCCCGCGTTACTTCCTCCACGTCTCTTTCAATTATGACTGAACAACGATGATGACGCATTCGATCGTTGAAAACATTCTGTTATCTTAGTCCTTGGGAATCTTTGCTGATTAAATTCCAATTTCGCTGCACGCTTTCATAAATTGCAAATGAAATAACTTGAGAAGAACAGGCAGTTGTAAACAGTCGAATCGAATAAAAAAACTCTTATACTGTGTAGTTGAGTGCAAAAACGATGTCTAAGATAATTAATAAACAAGCAAGAAAATTATATTCACTCGGGGAACGAATCGAATCTTTCATTTCGTCAGCAATATTTCCTGCTTATCTTTTGAAAATATAATACATAAAAATGATATATGTGTCTTGTTAGCGATGGGCGTCTCACATTCGGTCGCTGGAAGCGGAAATCGTAGAAAAACTTACGTTGTACCAATTCTATGACTTTTGCACGAGGCTGTACGGACGGATAAAGTGGAATGTTGCCATAATCCCTGAACTTAGTGAGCTTGTAAGTTTTTGCATGGACGGACTAATTTTATCGTTTCCTTTGTGGCATTCAGAGTTAAGCGCCACAAGATCCCTAAATTCTGAATTGAGAGAGAGAACGAGGGCGAGAGACATAGATAGATAGATAGAGAGAGAGAGGGGAGAGAGAGAGAGAGGAGAGAGAGGAGGGAGAGAGAGAGGAGGAGAGAGAGAGAGAGAGAGAGAGAGAGAGAGAG